>CM022297.1:115492417-115680896 GCA_011799875.1 Thinopyrum elongatum
CCACCGGTCATCAAAGCCCTTGCGGAGCAAGACTTCCCGAAGGAAGGGCCAGTGAACCGTATCATAGGCTTTATGAAAGTCGAGCTTCAGGAAGACCGCTCGATGATGCTTGGACCGGACTTCGTGGAAGACTAATACCCCATCCAAAATAAACCGCCCTTGGATGAAGGCGGATTGGTTGGGGTGGGTGACGGTGTCAGCTAGAAGGGTCACCCTATTGGCGTACCCTTTGGCCAAGATCCGGAATATCACATTAATCACAGTAATAGGCCGAAACTGGCGGATGTCAGATGCGCCCGGCACTTTGGGGATGAGAGTGATGATCCCGTAGTTAAGGCGCCCAAGGTCCATGGTCCCCAAGTAGAATTCATCGAAGAGGGCCATGACTTCAGGTTTGATGGTCTGCCAGAACGTTTTGAAAAACGTCACTGGCAGCCCATTCGGACCCGGGGCCGAGGAGGGGTTCATGCCCTTAATGGCCACGAGGACCTCGTCCTCGGAGAAAGGCGCCACCAAGGCGGCATTCGCCTCGTCAGAAACTAACTGGGTAGCCGACCAAGTGTCGGGGGCCAGTGCAGCCCCACCCCTAGGGGTGGGGGAAAATAGGGCTTTATAAAAGCCATCGACGTGGACTCGGATGTCCGACGGACAGACGAGAGGGGTATCTCCATCCCACAAGCAATGGATGGAGTTCCGTCGCCTGTAAACATATATAAGACGTTTTAGATCAGTGCGGGAGTAACTCTGAATGGTAGACAGATGCTAAAGGTGTGCTAATGCTGGGCCAAGCATAGCACCCAATGCTAAGCTAAGAACATTAACTTCAACCTTTTTGTTTTTCAGTATCCCGGTAGACTAAGAGCTTTCTATGAAAGTTGGACCTTTTTTCAGAAGAAAAAATAAGGACAGGGAAAACTGAAATGTCCACCTTAATGCTTAATTCCCGTGTGCGAGGGATGCAGACGCTCGAACAATTTTGGCACAGATTGGTTAAGAAGCATGTCTGAAAGAACAGCTCGTAAAGAAAAAATCTCGACCATAAGATTGCCAAAATGTATACGCTGCAGTACATGCTTTGACTAATTATTCGTTGCATCAATTCTATATAAACCAGCCATAGTGCCAAAACTCAAAGAAAAACAAATCACCAAAAAGGACTCCCAGTTTCATGAACAAACATTATTTGTTTGAAATATGTCGAATTTAACCACGAAATATATCCAACGGACCACAAAAAGAAGCATGTGCCACAAAAAGGGTGCTTTGTACCACAAAGCACACCGTAACAGCCTGCTGGTCTTTCACAAATACACTCAAACCACAAAATTATTTGTAACATTTTATGCTGTGATTCAAGATGAGTCTGATGCCTCTGAGACAAGATGAAACGGTCAGAATATACATAGAAACCCTGAATACAAGATCAGAAAATAAACTGATAATTTTGCTTGAGATCATGTTACATAATTTTTACATGATTAACCCATCTTCTCTCCATAGTCTTGCACTTCTTTCAGAAAGTAAGAAAGTATAAATTTAAGGAGTAAATCTTATCTTTACATAGAGTGATACCTTCCAGCTTTCCATTCAATGCTACGTGGCAAAGTGCACTAATCATTGGGACTAAAGTGGAGATAGATAAATCTGAATCCCAGAGTCAATTTACCCCTGGATGCTTACATGGGATTTACATAAGACTCGACAGTAAGGACAGTCTGTGCAATGGTGCAGAAAAGCACAATAACACCAGCCAAGTCTGCGACCACCAACCATGGATTGCTCAAATGGTTGTGCCTCAGCCACGCAACCCACCTGTGCAGACGGTTTTGATAATATGCCTCCAGGGCTAAACACAGGTGATTGAGATAATAGTTCCCGTAGAAATCAAAGACTACACCTTTCGTCAGCCTGGTAAAGAGTTGTGATACTTCTTTGTCAGTGCGCATATGGTGGGCGACAATCCCCTTCCGAGCCAGCAGTGCTACATCTTCAGGCATGCTCATCAGCTTGGCAATGAAAATAATGTAAGCAGTAATATCGTTCCCGACTTGTGGACATGTTTGCTCCAGTGCTATGAAGTTCCTGAAAAGGACGCTGGTTTTTTCATCCACAAATTGAAACGGGATTTCCAGGATACCATCTCTGAACTTTATATCCAGAAGAGAATGGGGATTACGCTCAGAATATGTTCTCCTCCTAAACTCGATCCCAGCTTCATGATACTGCGTTGCTCAGCGCCATCGATTTGGGAAATGGCCATCCTGTGGCAAACCTAAATGGCTAAGATAATCCCGCCCTAGCTGAAGGAAGTGATGAATGGAGTGTAGCGTCGTGTCTTCATGGTACTCATCCTGGTTAGAACTGGCCCTGAAGTACATATGACACAAGTGTAACAAATGATCAAAATCTTTTGGGCGACTGGACTCACATATTGCTTTTGGATAGAATGGCAGAGACATTTCTATATGTTGAGCAACACTTGTTGTACATGTAGTGGTTTGTGCTGCCGTGTTCGAAATTACTACCCCATAAATTCCCTCAACTATGAAAAATGGAATTTGGTTTTCCAGTAGGAGTAAGTCAAGTGAAACAAAGACGTCATACCACCGTCCAATCTGCTGAGTGTTGTCCTGATATTGACATTGCTCCGCCTGATGACCACTGATTTCCGAGGATAATTCAATCCCAAATACTGAATTTTCATTTGCATTCTGCTTTCCCGAGTTTATTTGGCAAATCTCATCTCCCACCATTACATTTAGATGCACAGAACTTGAATCTTCGTCAGGTATTTGAGTATCTGATGAACTTTGGAGTTGAGGCCTTATGAATTCGTTATACCCCCCTAGAGAAATAAGCACAAAACATCCATCAAGTAGGAGAGTCTGCAAGAACCTCCTCTTATTCATTTTAATATCTCCAGAATAGCATACCCTTGCTCGTTTCTCTATACTGTTTATGAATGTCAAATAATCTTTTAGGCCCTTCTCACAGTTTAACTTAAGGATGTAATCCAAGCAGTTCCATTTTTCTTTCTCCATCGAAGAAAGTGCTGGAGATCCATTGTGATAGGGCCCAACTGACACAATCATCGGTTCATAAGAATATCTGTCAATCATGCGGATGTGCTCATGTATTCTTGTTATCAAGCAGAATTCAGATCCACTCTCATAAGCAATATCCGATGACAAGCAATTTCTAAGCTCAACACCCATTGAATTACTCAGCTCCTCTATCTCAGCATCAGACATATCATCTTCAGTCATCTCTTATTCATACTAAAGCTGCTACATATGTCACATGCCAAAAAAAAAAGTTATGACATTGCGGAGCTAAAAGAAAGTAAATGACTATGGCCCAATTTCCGGTACACATTACCAGTCCAATCAAAATCCCTGATTTAGTTAATTTGGGACATGATTAAAAAAAATATTCATACTAAAGCTTCGGAAGTGTAGAAAAAGACCCAAAAAATCGAACCAAATCAACAAAGAGGTTGTTCACCGTCATGTTGGACAAAAATTTCAACCAATCAAATTTTTAAATCTCGCAAACTGACGGAGCCAGGATTTTGAACATGGGTATGCGGAGTTATAATTATTTTTTTGTGGCACAACTATGTAAGACAGAGAAGTCCACAATAACCATGACGAAACTACAAATTGTTCTTAGTAGCAACAACAACTCTAATGATTTAGTCACAATGCAAGGGAAACAGAAAATTACAAATGAAAAAGGTTCATTTTGCATACCTACAGTTGTACAACCGACAATATAAATACTATATACTGGATGGTGGACGCGGAAAGGTTCATAATGCAGAAATCGAGATGCATAATATTCATCTTGCTTAAATTTAACCAAATGATATGGTGAATCAACCAATAAATTAGGATGCTAATAGGGAGAGAAAATGCCCTCCATAATGCCCCTGGAGCGAATTGATCGTGCACTCTTGGAGGCTCCCGTGAGCGAAACAAAACATACCAACAAAAATTATGGTCCCCTTGCATCACTTGCACCCAATTCGTCTCTTTTGCGGGAACATGCGGAGAGAAAGAGAGGGAAAGACGACAGGGGCAGGCGAAGCGAGCCACACAAGGGAGAAGAGGGACAAAAAAAAAAAAAAAGAAAATAAAAAGACAAAACAAAAATGAAAAAAACACAAATAAAAACAAAAAAAAAAAAAAAAAAAAAAAAAACAACAAACAAAACAAAATAAAAAAAAAAAAAAAAAAAAAAAAAAAAAAAAAAACAAAAAAAAACAAAAAAAAAGCACAACAAAAAGAAAAAAAAAAAAAAAAAAAAAAAAACAAAAAAGAAAAAAAAAAAAAAAAAAAAAAAAAAAAAAAAACAAAAAAAAAAACAAACAATACAAACAGAAATAAAAAAAAAAAAAACTAAAAAAACAGAAAAAAAAAAAAAAAAAAACAAAAAAAAAAAACAAAAAAAAAAAAAAAAAAAAAAAAAAAGAGAAACAAAAAATAAAAAAAAAAAAAAAAAAAAAATTAAAACCAAACCCCCCCCCCCCCCCCCCCCCCCCCCCTCACAGCGGTAGAGGATTGTCATGCTGTGAAGATGCTGCCAGCACAGAGAATTGCCATGCTGCAACAGAAAAAACTTACCATATGTTCAGGGTTTGCCATGTCATGCATGGAGAGAATTGTCATGCTGTATGGCAAATGCTGCAACAGAGAAAATTGCCATGATATAGAAGGGAGAGTTGCCCACATGTTTAGGAATTTTCATGCTACAATATAGAAGTTTGTCACATGATCATGGATTGCCATGCTATAGCAGAGAGAATTGCCATGCTATAGAAGAGAAAATTACCCACATGTTCAGGAATTTCCATGCTAGCATAGGAGAATTGCCATGTTACAGCAAAAATATTTGCCATGGTACAACAGAGAAAGTTGGCATGCATGTCCAAGAATTGTCCTGCTACAGTGTAAAAATGCCATGCCGCAGAGAAGTTGACACACATGTTTTTGCCATGCTAGATTACCGAAAAAGGCTTTCGCCCCGCTTTATATATAAAGCAAAGATCATCAACAACCCGGTACAACGCACGCCACCAGAACACACGCACACACCCAAGGCAGGATACATAGGCGCTGAGCGCAGCAACACCACCCCTAGCACTACATGAGCCACCGGGGGCCTCAACCGTGAACACGCCACCGCGAAGAGAAGAAGCTACATACGACGCACCGTGGGCTCCAAGGCGGTGCCTACAGGAAGGTTACGACACCGAAGCGCCGCCACCGCCCGACCCAAGGATCAGAGTTTCCCCCGGAGCAACACGATGGGCAGTGAGAGCCGCGGCGACGCCTTCAAGAAGGGAACGAGCTTCGCCGCCGCCGGTCTGTCCGAAGAAAGAATAGGTTTTCACCCCGGCCAATATTCACCGCCACCGAACGCCACACCCTGGCTACCACGCCGCCCACACGGCCATGGCCACCAGGCAGCACCAAGCCATGGGCTTTGCCCAGGAGCACCGCGACACCACCACAAGGGCCGCCGCCCCAGCATCCAGGACCTTGACGCCACCTCACGCGCCACCCACCGCTACCCCAACCAGAGAGACGAATGGAAAGGAACCGCCTTTCGCACCCCTGAGCAGTCCCCAGCATCGAGACCCAATAGGCCGGCCAAAACTGGCCACCATCGACCCATCCTGCCGCCTGCCGCGAGACGAGTTCGGTCCTGCCGCCGGGCGCGAGACGAGTCAGGTCCTGCTGCCGGGCGTGAGACGAGCTCGGTCCTGCTGCCGGGCGCGGGACGAGTTCGGTCCCGCTGTCGAGCGCGAGACGGGCAATGGGCACTGCTGGGAGAGGGCCAACCCTCCGATGAAGATAGCGCCCGAACGACGGGGAGAGGAATCGAAGGTCGTCAAGGGCGCTCACTGACAGGCAGACGCCGAAGAAGTCCAGCCGCCGCCGTGAAACGACCCAGACCACCGCCATGTGTAGGAGATATGCCCTAGAGGCAATAATAAATGTTATTGATTATCTCCCTGTTCATAATTAGGTTTATGTTCCATGCTATAACTGCTATGGTTCTCGAGTCTGCAAATAAAACGAGGCTCGGAGGAAGACTCATATGCACGTGTGGAATAATAAACGGTAATATGTATTCCTAGTCTGGCCTCTAAGACTAGCTCAAGTATTGCATGATGGTTCTGTTTTCCTGATCATGGGCATGTCTATGCCAGCAATTTTGAGGGCACAGTGTTAGAAGAACATTTGTGTTGAATCGACCCAAATTGATGTTATGCTATGAGTTACATTCGTCACATATTAATGGTTAATAACACAGAGATGGTTAATGTTTGCAAAATTCCTTAGACCATGAGAGTGTCGAGTTTCTTCATACTTGCTTCATGAACTTTGGGGTTTGTTAAACGTCATCCGTAAATGGGTGGCTATTACGGAGGCTTACGGGTTCATGGAAAAGTGTGTCAAGTAACTTGATAGCTCGAGATTGGGATTTGCTCCTCCGACGATGGAGAGATATCTCTGGGCCCTCTCGGTGTTACGGTATCCATCATCGTCTGGCCAGACACTTTGTGATTTGATCACAGGGATGCCGGAACACGGTAACGAGAAAAGAGAACAATACCGGTAACGAGGTAACTGGCATAGTGGACAAGTTGTTGATCCACGGAAATGCCTACATGTCTAACCTCGGGTATTTGTAACATATCGTGAAGCAACAGGAATAGCACACGGCAACTGGAGGTTCACTCGAATATTCATTCGTGTGGGTATAGGGGTCAATATGGGTGTCCACGGCTCCGATGTTGATCATTGATCGGAAGGTGTTCCGGGTCATGTCTATACTTCACCGAACCTATAGGGTCACACGCTTAAGGGTCATCTATCTGCTGAATACTAGACAGGGAGTCTGAGAGAAAATCACCGAAAAGTTTCGGAGACAACGGAAGAGTTCCGGAGAGAGAACACTGAAAAAGTTTCGGTAAAACCGAAAAGTTGTTTCGGATAAAACCATTGATCCAAAAAGGTTTCGGCAAGCACCGGGAATGTTTTGGAGGTTGCCAGATTGGTCTGGTAATTTCTGGAATTTTTCTGGAGAAAAAACCGAAAAAAAAGTTTCGGAGCTACCGGAGTTGTTTACCGGGTAAACAAAGATGGTTTTAAATTAAACCACCATACTGGAAATGTTCCAGAGCGCGTCCAGATAATTTTAGAGGGTGCCGGAAATGTTCTGGGACCTTCTGGAATTTTTCAGAAATAATAGTCGCGGAAAACATCTTGTCCCAGCGTGAGGGGACAAGATCCCACGGATCGTGGGGGCTGTTTTTGGGCTGTTTTTGGGGGGGCCCCCTTTGGGAGCAGCCCCCTTGTGGCTGGACAAAATGGTGGGGGGGGGGGCCCATGGTGGGGGGCAGCCCCCACAAATGGTGGAGAGTGTTGGGAGGAAGGTGGGGCCCCATGGGGGAACACCATGGACAAGGGAACATGTTTTTCCCTTGTTTGGTGGGAACATGTTCTCCTTGTTTTGTGGGAACATGTTTTCCCCATGTTTAGTGGGCTGAATTTTCAGCCCCCTCCACCCCTTCCACCACTATATAAGGAGGAGGAGAGGTGCTCTCCAACTCCACTCCAACTCTCTCACACAAGCCATGCATGATCTGGCATTCTCTCTCCCTCCCACGAAATAGTTTCGTAGTGCCGAAAGGCTGTCTGGGTTCCGGTGGGAACTAGTTTTGGACGGCGAAGCCCTGCCGGATAGATGGCACCGTATGTGTGCAACCCCGTAGAGAGGTCGTAGTTTCGTCCTTTTGCCCGAGGGGCTGTTCGAGTGTCCTCCCGAAGGGCTGTCCGAGTGACGGTCCGAGTTCTGTGAGTCCTCCCGAAGGGCTGTCCACGACACCGTCCGGGGGACTGTCCGACCGCCTCCCGGAGGGCTGTCCGAGTGGCGGATGAGGGAGTACATCCTCGCGGTTGGGAGGTTGTAAATCCTAGCTGTGGGGATCTGCACCGACGATCGTCATCGACTCTACTTCCGCTGCGCTACGAGTCGGTAACGAAAATGATCAAACCTTGTATGCAGTCTCCATAGTGGTCCTGGGCTGGTGCGTAGGTCGGAAAATTTTTGTTTTCTACTGCGTTCCCCAACAGTGGCATCATGAGCCGTGCTATGCGTAGATGCAGGTTGCGATCTAGAATACATAGAGATGTATGGGTGTTGCACAATATAATTAGGTAGTAGATGAGTTCTATTACTGAAAATTATTTGTGCGGGTAGCAGATGAAATCTGTTACCCGATGTTCTTGTTGCTTCCCTTGAATTTGCGTAGTCCTGATCTTGACAGCATTGTGGAATCTCACAAAGTTCTGGCAATCCGCGATCCTTTCATGCTGCTCCTGAGTATGCTGATTGACAGATCAACGAAGTGCTAACAGTTCTTTGGGTTCCACTTTAGTTAAAGAAAGATGGATGTTTCGCAGACGAAAGGGCAATGCAGATATGATCTGCACGGGGGTCATGCGTATGACGAAGTTCAGTATGGGGCTCGAGATTTTACTATCTCGTGTTTCATACACCCCTCGTTGTTAATCTAGCGACTTGAATTATCATACTTGATGATGGACGTTGGTAGCTTTGGTTTGTTTCGAAACCTTAGAAGCCACGAAAAACAAGTTTTTGCATGAACCGATTAGAGACGTCTAACTTGGTTTTGCAGGAGGGTTTGCATGTGCATGTGATGTGGTATAGCAGTGCTCATAATAATTTGATTATGTATGAGATGACTATATAATGTAAATTGATTAACATGACCTGCGTGTCATGATTCGGCATGATGGCTGGAGCCATATGATTGTCACTTTATTGACCTGCGTGTCAACCTTAAGTAATGCATTATTTTATTAGCTATAGAGATAGCAATATTATCTGGTGCATCGACAAGGTGGTGGCAATCTTCGCAATGGTGAACACCGACGCGAATGCCGAAGACGAAGGAATGAAAGACTTCTCCGTCAGAAAGGGCTATACCATATCATGCTATTATGAATTGCCTGAGATGTTTATCCCTTATGATGCACCCTTTTTGATTGCGTGGTAGTCGCCTTTTATTAGGGTGATCTCTCACAAAAATATAAAGTAGTTAGTGTTCTCCCAAGTGTAGCACCGTCACGGCACCTAACTTTTCGGGGTGCGCCATGTCCACATGGGTACGAACGATTAGAGAAGTGTGAGGCGGGTGAGGTCGGACCTCGCAGCAAGATCACTTGATTGTCTTGACGTTCTGGCTTGATCGTCCTGAGCTCGGAACACGCCCATCGAAAGATGAACAGGAGTCACATAGAGATGTGATCGGCATGTTTGCCCACCAAATTGAAATTCTCGTCATCAGTGATGTCCACATCAATGGCGTTGAATTGAAATGTGGATCTTGTATCACTCACAATCAATTATGAGAGATATTGATTTGAGTGGGAGCGCACTGTTGAATTAACTTGTTTAATTCTCAGTGCAATTAATTTTGAACACTGTCTAAAGTGTGATTTGCATAATAGTTGTAGAATAATGGCTCGCGTTTCCACCTTCCCTATTAAAATTGAATAGCTGTTAAATATCTGGTTAAAACTTTACGGTTGGCAACGTAATGTGAGGATTGTCCTCAAGAGTGCCGAGAAGGACTTTGTCCTATCGCATACTTTCGGTATTCTCTCGCTTATGCTATGGATCATGTGACTCTCGTCCTTCGATCCAAAAGCTGGAATTCCATTTCAGTCAAGTGCAATATGTTTGCTTCCATGAGACCCGAACTTCAAAAGTTTGGATAGTTATGTGATATTCATGGAATCTGAAAATCATTTTCAGAGACAGACAAAGGCTAAAAGATATGAGATATCCAAAGAAATGTTTGTTTGCAAACTATTAGTAAAGGAGTTTACTATGCATTAGACTGATAAGAGAGGGATCCAGAAGAACGCCTGTCATATGATGAAAGGTGAATAAAACAACAACTTAAAGAGAAAGGAAGTGTCCGAAGGGTGTCAGTGAAACTTTCACGCCTAGGAAGTCCAGGGCTGATGCCACTCTTAAGTTGTGTGCTTCTTCTGAGAGTAGGAGAAATACTAAAAGTTAAACTGTTAGAAGTACAAAGGCAATGAGAAAGAAGACTGGAATATCCAGCTCATGTATGAATGTCATACAAGTTTTTGATGTATAGAAGGCTGGTCAAAGATATAGTTCTTGGGAATTATGATTAAATTGTTAATCACTGATTCTTGGGTATTGTGAGTTAATCACAAAGATACCCGCTCGATTGCATTCTGTTGCAACTCGATGTAAGAACTACTATGGCCTGAAAGACTAGCCAGGAATGAGGTTTAGGTATACACAGGGAACATAGTAAATGTTACTGTACCTTCCATCGGTGTATTACCGTCTGTGTTTATTTTCCTAATTCAATTTGAGTTTTACACACTCTAGCCCATTGCATAAGTTATCTTGCAAGAAGGTTGTTCATAAGAGAACTTTTGATGTTCGGTGTTATGAATAACATAAGGGCCATACTTTCATTATGAATGAGATGTATGTTATGAATATTGATAATAATACATTACCTCAGTATTAACTTTGATAATTCATTTTAGAGTTTTACACACTCTAGCCCATTGCACAATGTTTGTTGCAAAAGGGTTGTTCATAGAAGAACAATTGCTGTTCAGTATTATGAATAACATGAGGGCCATACTTCCATCATCGATGGGACGTATGTTATGAATATTGATGGTAATATGATACATCCATAACACTGACGCTAAATGTCATAAGACTAAAAGAATACCACACAAGTGTGGCACTGCATTTGGTCACATTGGAGAAACCCGCATGGAAAATTCCATTATGATGGATTTTGAAGTCGTTTGATTTTGAATCTCCTGACACTTGCAACTTTCCTCCGAAAAGTGAAGTGACTGAAATACCGTTCACAGGCCATAAGGAACGAGCAAAGAACTTATTGGTGATCATACATTTTGATGTATGTAGTCCGATAAATGTTGTTGCAAGTAGTGGATTTATCTATCTTCAGAAATGACTCAAGTAGATATATGGATATTTACTTGATGAGACGTAAGTCTGGATCTTTTGAAATCATTTGAAAGGTTTTCAAAATGAAGTAGAAGTTATTGTAAATAGAAAATTATGTTTCTACAATTCGATTGCAGAAAGAAATATTTGAGTTACAAGTTTAGCGAATGTCTGATGCGTTGTGAAAGGGGTTTCATAACTTGCACCTCCCGGAACACCACTGCAAGTGGAAAGTCCGTGAAGATGTAATCGAACCATTTATGACATGGTAAGATCAAAGATGACATAAATAAATTTGCCATTATCCCTTTTAAAAGGTGATGCTTTAGAGACTGCGGCTTTTACACTGAAAAGAGCTCCATCAGGTCTGTTGAAATGACACCATGGTATGGTACGCCCAACCATGTTATATCTTTTCTTAACATTTGGAATATGGGGCTTGTGTAAAAGGTTACAAACCTATTCCAAATCAGACAAGTGCTACTTTGTAGGTTATCCCAAGTCATTGGGTATTCCCCCACCACTATACCGAGGCAAAAGTTTTTGCCACAAAACGGTATGCTTTTTGAAGAAAATGGTTCTTTGAAAAAGGTGAGTGGGAGAATAGTGCAACTCGACGAGATAAACAGTATCTTCGCCATCAGATTAAAGGAAAGAGACCTTGGAAGTAATTCCGGAGTTTCCTACTGCGACTGATACGGAAGTCTCTACAATAAAATGTATGGACTTCGGTCGAACTTGCAGCTGAACCACGTAGGCAAGGTTCGTGCAAACCTCTCAGGTGCGCAAACGAGATATTGTTGTTAGACAACAGTATACCTACGATACACAAGGAAGCGTTGATGGGCCCTAACTCCGGAATTGGCTAAATGCCAATACAATCCGAGATAGTTTCCATATAAGTGATTCAAGATTAAAACCTTGATACACCTTTCGGAAGACTTAGAGTCTGACGAATATTTATGGAACTATAACTGATATGAATAAAAATGTTTTATCCATAAAGCTCGACTTGTTGCAATATACAAGTTCAAGGAGTTGACTACGATGAGGTTGCTTCATCGTAGCGATGCTTAAATTCGGTTCGGGTTGAACTAGCAATTAATACATATTTCATATCATGAGATATAAAACAATGGATGACAAAAGGATTTCCATCTGATGGAAATGAAACCAAGGACCTGCATGTGTTACAGTCCAAGGTATTTTGTCAATCCAGAGGATGCTAGAAAGGGTGCAAACTTCAAAGTTCCAGCGATGGACAAAAGAGAGCAAAGTGGAGTTGGAATCTTTGTGTTTTGATGAAATGGTCAAAGGAGTTTTGACTTCATCAATGGATAACGAAGATGCTTGTAATTCAAGAAAGTAAGTGGGAGCCTAATAACATTTCTAAAAACCTTGTGTGCTTGACACATTGTTAATTGGAAATAAAATTCTTGACACGAATTAGGACTTCATTTGAAAATAGTTTTTCGATGAAGTGCTTGGGCTAAATAGCCTTAATATTAGGCATGATGATCTATGAAGATAGATTTACCTAATGGGGCTAAGCAATAAATACATATTGACAAGATGCTAAAACTTTTTAGCATTTAAAACGCCAAGGAGTGATTCTTGCCGAAGTCACATGGAAAGAGTTTTTGCAAGACTCGGTGTCCCAAAAACACTGATGAGCAAAATACATGATGGGGATTCCACACACTCTTGTGTTTGGATTAATCATGTATTCCATGGTATGTATAATAACCAGATATGTCCAATACTCCCAAAGTTGTTGCGAGTATAGATACCAAAGTGATCAAAAGTATTGATCAAGGGACAACAGTGAAAAAGGGTCATTGAGTACTATAGTAGCACTGATGACAAGTTTTCTCGCAAGTAGAGATCATGAAGAGTTCGTTGTAAAAGGTTACATCGATACAGTCTTCATCATTTCTCCATGCGATTTTCGATTTAAATTGACGGTTTTGTGTAACACACAATATGGTGGCACAGTTAGTTGGAATTTGTTCAAACAAGTTACTGTGGCGAATTCTATAACAAAGGCAAAGTATGTTGCCGCTTTTAAAGCGACAAAGAAGATGTTGAATCATATAGTTCATTCATGAACTTAGTATGGTTCCAAGATGGCTTTTGTCAATGGGACACTACTGCAAGTAGTTGCTCCATAACTCAGTCTGAGGAATCCAGGTTCGACCTGTGATTCGCATACATATCAAGCCAAGTCCACACAAAATATGACTTTTGTGAAAGCGTGAAAACGCGAGGATATGCAAAGATACACACGGAGCTGAAGTCGTCAGATCCGTTGAACATTCAGGCTATACCACAAGCGAAGCATATTTACACCGGTGTGCCACAGGTGTAAAGTGCATTAGCATTAACTAGATTATTGACTCTAGTGCAAGTGGGAGTCTGTAGGAGATATGCCCTAGAGGCAATAATAAATGTTATTGATTATCTCCCTGTTCATAATTAGGTTTATGTTCCATGCTATAACTTCTATGGTTCTCGAGTCTGCAAATAAAACGAGGCTCGGAGGAAGACTCATATGCACGTGTGGAATAATAAACGGTAATATGTATTCCTAGTCTGGCCTCTAAGACTAGCTCAAGTATTGCATGATGGTTCTGTTTTCCTGATCATGGGCATGTCTATGCCAGCAATTTTGAGGGCACAGTGTTAGAAGAACATTTGTGTTGAATCGACCCAAATTGATATTATGCTATGAGTTACATTCGTCACATATTAATGGTTAATAACACAGAGATGGTTAATGTTTGCAAAATTCCTTAGACCATGAGAGTGTTGAGTTTCTTCATACTTGCTTCATGAACTTTGGGGTTTGTTAAACGTCATCCGTAAATGGGTGGCTATTACGGCGGCTTACGGGTTCATGGAAAAGTGTGTCAAGTAACTTGATAGCTCGAGATTGGGATTTGCTCCTCCGACGATGGAGAGATATCTCTAGGCCCTCTCGGTGTTACGGTATCCATCATCGTCTGGCCAGACACTTTGTGATTTGATCACAGGGATGCCGGAACACGGTAACGAGAAAAGAGAACAATACCGGTAACGAGGTAACTGGTATAGTGGACAAGTTGTTGATCGACGGAAATGCCTACATGTCTAACCTCGGGTATTTGTAACATATCGTGAAGCAACAGGAATAGCACACGGCAACTGGAGGTTCACTCGAATATTCATTCGTGTGGGTATAGGGGTCAATATGGGTGTCCACGGCTCCAATGTTGATCATTGATCGGAAGGTGTTCCGTGTCATGTCTATACTTCACCGAACCTATAGGGTCACATGCTTAAGGGTCATCTATCTGCTGAATACTAGACAGGGAGTCTGAGAGAAAATCACCGAAAAGTTTCGGAGACAACGGAAGAGTTCCGGAGAGAGAACACTGAAAAAGTTTCGGTAAAACCGAAAAGTTGTTTCGGATAAAACCATTGATCCAAAAAGGTTTCGGCAAGCACCGGGAATGTTTTGGAGGTTGCCAGATTGGTCTGGTAATTTCTGGAATTTTTCTGGAGAAAAAACCGAAAAAAAAGTTTTGGAGCTGCCGGAGTTGTTTACCGGGTAAACAAAGATGGTTTTAAATTAAACCACCATACTGGAAATGTTCCAGAGCGCGTCCAGATAATTTTAGAGGGTGCCGGAAATGTTCTGGGACCTTCTGGAATTTTTCAGAAATAATAGTCACGGAAAACATCTTGTCCCAGCGTGAGGGGACAAGATCCCACGGATCGTGGGGGCTGTTTTTGGGGGGGCCCCCTTTGGGAGCAGCCCCCTTGTGGCTGGACAAAATGTTGGGGGGGGGCCCCATGGTGGGGGGCAGCCCCCACAAATGGTGGAGAGTGTTGGGAGGAAGGTGGGGCCCCATGGGGGAACACCATGGACAAGGGAACATGTTTTTCCCTTGTTTGGTGGGAACATGTTCTCCTTGTTTTGTGGGAACATGTTTTCCCCATGTTTAGTGGGCTGAATTTTCAGCCCCCTCCACCCCTTCCACCACTATATAAGGAGGAGGAGAGGTGCTCTCCAACTCCACTCCAACTCTCTCACACAAGCCATGCATGATCTGGCATTCTCTCTCCCTCCCACGAAATAGTTTCGTAGTGCCGAAAGGCTGTCTGGGTTCCGGTGGGAACTAGTTCTGGACAGCGAAGCCCTGCCGGATAGATGGCACCGTATGTGTGCAACCCCGTAGAGAGGTCGTAGTTTCGTCCTTTTGCCCGAGGGGCTGTTCGAGTGTCCTCCCGAAGGGCTGTCCGAGTGACGGTCCGAGTTCTGTGAGTCCTCCCGAAGGGCTGTCCACGACACCGTCCGGGGGACTGTCCGACCGCCTCCCGGAGGGCTGTCCGAGTGGCGGATGAGGGAGTACATCCTCGCGGTTGGGAGGTTGTAAATCCTAGCTGCGGGGATCTGCACCGACGATCGTCATCGACTCTACTTCCGCTGCGCTACGAGTCGGTAACGAAAATGATCAAACCTTGTATGCAGTCTCCATAGTGGTCCTGGGCTGGTGCGTAGGTCGGAAAATTTTTGTTTTCTACTGCGTTCCCCAACACCATGGACAACGACTGGAGGTGAAGGGACCCCCCCTCCCTTCCTCCTCCCTCCTCCCTCCCGTGTCGCCCCCGCGCGGCGACCGGGGGGAACCCTAAAATCCGGCGCCGCCGCCCCCCCTCCTTTCTCCCCCCGCCTCCTCCGTCGCCGCCCTGGGCCTCGGCCGGGCAAAGCCCGACCGGAGCCGGCGGCAGCGGGGCCAGTTCGTTCCCTCGGTGGCTGGGGTTGGTGCGGTGCGGCTCCTCCGTCCTGGGCGCGACGCGGGCGCCGTGCGTCGCGGCGCGGCGGTGTACGGGCACCATGGTAGTCGCCGGTGCGGATGCTGGGCTTCGGGCGGCGTTGCAGGTGGCGGGGCGCGCGGTAGCAGTGGCAGCGGCGGGATCCAGATCTGCGCGGGTTGCTGGTTCCCGCGGCGCGGGCCGAGGGCGGCGGGGCTGGTGGTTCGCGCCTGGCCACAACGGCTGGCTTGCCGGCAGGTGGTGGCGAGGCGTGGCGGCGGCGGTGGTTGGTGCGCGTCCAGACGGGCGGGTGGCCGCAGGCTTGCCTGCTCGGCCCTGTGACGGCGCGGGCCGTGGGCGGCTTGGGCCGCGGGCGGCCGCCCTGCAGTGGTAGGTGGTGGCGGCGGCGCGGTGGTGGTGGTGGTGGCGTTGGCGGCGGTGCGGGCTTCGGCCGACCTTGTGTGCGGCGGCCGTTGGTGGCGAGGGTGGTGGCGCTGGCTCGGGGCTGCCCCTCGGGGTCCCAACGTGGATGTGGGTTGCCATGCTATATTAGAGGGGAACGCCATGTTACACACGGAAGTTGCCATGCTCTAGATAAAAGGATTGGTTGTTCAAGGTTCTCTACTCCCTAGTGATCTAAACCGATCTTATACTCCCTCTGTCCCACGACATAAGAGCGGTTTTGACACTAGTATAGTGTCAAAAACGCTTTTATATTATAGGACGGAGGGAGTATTTCTTTACACAGGAAGTATTGTACACCCAAAATAGTTGCCACCCGAATGAGATCTGATAGGAGAAAGTAAGAAAAGAGACTGGACTTCGCGAATGCAGGTATTTTTCGATCAAAAAAACAAGGGATAAGTACACTTTTCGTCCTCGAACTCTGCCGATAGTATAGAAATCGTCCCTCAACTACGAAACCAGCAAAAACTCAGTCATCGAACTATCAAAACCGGATACTTTTCGTCCCTCGGGCGGTTTTAGTACGTGGCGAATAGTAACTCTGTGAACAGTAAAATCGAAAAAAATAGCAAAAAAAATCTCAAATTTTACAGCATCGAACATACTCTGGTGCGCAAGGCACGTGCAAAATTTCGTGGTGTTTCGACATTCGAGCAGCTCGTGGCAAAGAAAAAACTGTAAATATGTACGTCGGTGAACAGTAATTCAAAAAAAATAGCAAAATAATTCAAAACGATATGAATTTTTTTGGCATCAAAGATGCTTGAGTGCGCAACGTGCGTGCAAATTTTCGTGGTGTTTGGGCATTGTATGAACTCGTGGCAAAAAAAACAAAATTTGGCTCAGATTTATTTTTTTGAAAAAGTGCGCTATTTTGTTTTTTTTGGCTAGAGCTCCTCGTATGTCATTTGATCACGAAATTTTGCACGCATCTTGCGTACCTAAGCATCTTTGATGCCAAAAAAATTCATATCGTTTTGAATTTTTTTGCTATTTTTTTTTAATTTACTGTGCACCGACGTTTATTTTTACATCTTTTTCTTTGTCACGAGCTGCTCGAATGTCGAAACACCACGAAATTTTGCACGTGCCTTTCGCACCAGAGTATGTTCGATGCTGTAAAATTTGAGAATTTTTTGATTTTTTTTGTTATTTTTTTCGATTTTACTGTTCACCGAGTTACTGTTCACTGCGTACTAAAACCGCCCGAGGGACGAAAAGTATCCGGTTTTGATAGTTCGAGGACTGAGTTTTGCTGGTTTCGTAGTTGAGGGACAATTTCTATACTATCGGCAGAGTTCGAGAACGAAAAGTATACTTATCCCAAAAAAAACAAGGAATGAAGCGAACGTTTACTTCGTTCAGTCAGAAGGTGTGCATCATACGTATCATAGAGCGTTCACGTCAGGAACCGTTTGCAGGGAATGTTCGCTCATTATCATTTCCGATAAATTAAGGATCGTCTTCCACCCTTAGTTATATGGAAAATCAGAAATTCAGAAGAAGATTTCTCAATTGGGGAAACCCAAAAATACTCACGTCTCACGGTGCTGCTGCCGTCGCCGTGGAGCGTGCGCAGGCCGCCGTGCCTGCCGGATCCGTGGCCTTGGCCGTGGCCCCGTGTGTCAGTGTGTGGCGATCTTCAGGTCGGGAGGCGGGCGGGGTGGGGGATAGCGAATCGTGTGCGCGTCGCTGCGCCGCTGTCGTGCGAGGAGGGAATGAGAAGGAGAGAGGGCGCTGTGCGAATGTGTCTGCTACCAGGAGTTCCTAGATTGGATCAAGTGGGCTACAACTGACCCAGTAGCAAGCTTCAAGGCCTAGATGGCCCGGTGGCGACCCAAAGTGGACTGACCCAGTAGCAAACTTCAAGGCCTAGATGGCCCGGTGGCAACCCAAAGTTGTCGTTTAATGAAATAATTTTGTAGTGAAGTTTAACTCGATGGTCCAAAAGTAAATGAATTTGTGTTAATTTTGTAGTGAAGTTTAACCCAGAGTAAGTTTTAGAGATTTAGTTAGGAACCACACTTTTCTAGAACAGCAAATATAAAAAGGAGTTAAAGGATAAAAGGCCCTAAGAGCATCTCCAAATGGTGATGTATCTTGGACACCCAAAAAGTAGTTTTGGATCATCAAAAAGTGCATTATATATCACCTCAAACAGTTTTGCTCCAACAGATGATGTAAAATAGGGCACCTTTTGCTCCAACAAGTCATGTATATTGGGCACGAAAACATCGAAACATTGCGACTTTAGTAAACATAGTTTCAATACAAACTAAAAACATAGTTCCAATACAAACTAAAAGTAGTTCCGATACAGAGATTATTCGACTACAAACTATTGCAGATTACTCATCGGAGAGGTCGTCCCAGTCAATCTCGGAGCCTGACTCGTTGCCCTCGTTCTTCACCGAGTCCGAACTATCGAGCACGACCACTGTCCAGGGGCCAGTCTTGTCCTCCTTCTTCCTCTTCTTCTCTCTTTCTTTGCTTTGTTCTACGACACATACAACTCGTACTTTGCCTGCGCGAGATGTTGATTTTCCGCCGCAAACCTCGCCATCGCAGCCTCATTCCATCGAAGGGCGTCGCATTGATCAAGAACAATATGTGTTTCATTCTTCTCCACGACGACCGTCATCTCGATGTCGGGACTGATGAACTCCGTGTCGGCCTGGTTGTCGATCTCTAGGAAGTTCAAGTGGGACTTCGGCTGCCCGAGATGCCAACAAGCCTTGTCGAAGGCTCAGGCGACGATGTCCGGCTCGTCCCACGTGCCAAGCTAGTAGCACACACCGTCCTGCGTGATCTCGACGAGTAACGGCCGTATGCACGTCGATGCACGCCGTGGAAGCTGGTGGAGCTCCTTGGGCGGTGGGCCGTATGCACGTCGATGCACGCCGTGGAAGCCGGTGGAGCTCCTTGGGCGGTGGCACGGCGACATCGCAGTGGCGGTTGAAATGGGACGGAGAGAGGCCGGGGAGGCGTGGGGGAGGCCAGATCCGCGGCGGATTAGGTGGCGGTGGCGGCTTCAAGGGCGGAGAGAGGCGGGCGGAGGCTGGATCTGTGGGGGGGGAGGCGCAGTGGCACGCGGGTGAGGTTTTAGTGCGCGCGGCTGCAGCCGTTTTTTGCGTTTCCCGGTCGCTGCAAATTTGCATCACTGTATGCTGTTTTTACATCAAGCCTTAAAATTGGACCACACAAATTTACATATACATGACGACCAGTTTTACACAAGTTGTTTATTTGGCAGCGGTTGTTAGATAATATACCAACTGAGAAGATATAATAGATAGAGTATAGAGTCACTAGTGTTAAGACACTCTTTCATATATACTTCCATATATGAGATTATTTATATATATAGATAGATCGCTTTATCACACCACACAGCAGAACACGTGTACACATATGTAAATCGATCCCTCGTCCTGCTTTATTTCAGAATCAGATATAACGCTCCAGATGTTCGGCAGTTCTGGATGCAGGACCGGGATATAACTTAGTAGCACTTGGTCTCTTAACAAAGCCTTTCTTCTTTGCCAATGTCTCGGCTTGAGCGCACCACCTTGGAAGCGCATGGTGGCCTCCAGATAGGATGGTTTATTGGCCCCACGTTAGCGAATCCCTTGGCCTCGGTGAAGCCAGCTTTTTGCCCTGATTAAGAAAGAGGCGAACTCGGTTACACAGGTTCATGAGTACAGTACATGAAAGAGGCGTCTGCGCAGGGAAGAATTACAACGAATCAAGCGGGTGAGCGATGCTGCCATACCTGGGTGGGGGATGTCGCGCAGGACGTTGTCCTTGGGGGGGACTGGAGGAACATCTCTCCCAGCAGCGGAAACAATCACCAGCAACAGCACGGCCGAGAGGAGAGCTACTCTGTTTTTCGCCATCGCTGCGGACAATTCTGTGCGGGAGGATGTGCCAAATGAAGGGGCCGGTTGCGCAATTTATACCACCAGTGGAGCGCGTTCCTTCGCTATGCGCGCTTCGGGGCTCATTTACTTGCCACATGGCATGCTTAAGTTCCAGGGATGGAGCAAGCTATGATGAACGTTCATACTATCTTGCTACGGTATAGCGCTAGAACGTCGCGTACGACTGGACGCAGCATGTGAGGGACGAGAATCAAAATCTCCGGTTGTCGGGTACCCACTCAACACGCACAGACACGACCCCACGAAATCCATTAGCGCATTGATAAAGCATCTTCAACAGGTGATGTATAATAGAGCATTTGATGTAAAAAATATTTTTTGCATCACCGTGCCCAAATTATTTTTAGCTCCAAGAAGTCATGTATGAGGTAAGTTATCATGGTTGGTTCTGATCCAAAAGTTGTTAGGGGCCTGGCACTGGCTACGAATTTGTTGCATATATTAAAGACACAAATGTAAAGAAGTACGAACATGTGAAAAGTAGACGAACTAAGATGTCATTTGATGCTCAAACTAGTAGCAATTTATATCGAGCTGGTCAAGTTCCAAAAGTTAAACTGCATAAAACATTACATGTTGTTTTAGGGACAAAAGCAATGGTCTCTTGCAGGAATTGCTGAAGTAAATAAGTAACATCAGCTAGATGCCCCGAAATGGTAGGAAGCAGCCTGGGCCGTCCAAGTAACTCTACTAAGTCCCTTTCAAGTCTGCTGAACTAGCAGGCAAAGATTAGCCAATACTCCTACATGCTACATGTGTACCAGCGCCATGTAACTGTCAAGAACAGATCTCAAAATGTTTCTAATGTTACAAATTAGGAATTAGGAGTTGCGGTTCAGGCCTCTTTGGAAGCAAAAACACAGAGAGAGAAAAGGTAGCAATGAAACAAATGGAAACTATTTAAGCTGGTATATATAAAACCAGCTGATATGTAACATTCTGCAAACTTATGCGTGAAAATCATGGATGAATCAGTTGGCACAGTAAATTATTCAAGAAGAGGTCTGGTCAATTTCGACTTAACCTTATTACTTCTGTAATAATAACTGTCAGTAAATCATGGGGCAAAATATATTTCAAATCATAAGGGATTTCAACTGGATAGGTCCAGTGCACCATTCAAGCGCGTTGTAGAACTCCCTATCTTTGCTAGGGCAGTAGAAACCTCTTTGTGACAGCGAAAATCAAAAACCATTTTCAACGTATATCTTCTGTCTTTTGAATCTGAAGTTGTTGCTTCATCCCATGTATGACAAGAAAGCAAGAACGGTTTGCATGATACTGCATAAAACTACGAAAGCAGAAGCTATCGCAGCAAAACCTACCCATGGATTGCTGAAATGATTGTGCCACAGCCATGCCATCCACCTATTAATACGACTCTGGTAGTGTGCTTCCATGGCACAGCATAATGATTTCAGGTAGTGTTCACCATCGAAGTCAAACGCCACATACTCAAAGAGCTTGGTGAAGAGAGTCGATACATCCTCATCGCTTTCCATCTGGTGCACAATAATCCCTTTCTGAGCAAGAAGAGTAACATCAGCAGCCGTACTAGTAAGCTGGGACATGAGCACAATATATGCAGTGACGTCATCCCCAACTTGAGGACATGTTTGCTCAAAAGCTACTAGGTTTCTGAAAAGCAAAGAAGACTTGTCATCGATTGGCAAACATGGCATTTCCATGAGACCTTTTCTGAATCTAATGTCCAATAAAGAATGAGGATTATCTTCAACAAACTCCCTTTTTTTGAACTGCATTCCTGCTTCATGATATTCCACAGCTCTACGCCACCGATTACCCTGCTGCATTAAATTAAACCAATCTAGCTCATGGAACTTATTTTGCTCCCATCCAAAAGTGAAGATCTTGCGGCTAATCTCAACTATAAAATGGAAGCGATGAGAATTTGTAGCATACCAGTGATGGTCATCGTCCAGCTTGTGACTACATTTCAGGTACTTATGACACAGGTGTAGCAGATGGTAAAAATCTTCTGGCCTATTTGCCTCAGTTATTACTTTAGGGAAATTGTAAAGAATGCCTTCCATGAATTCAGAAATGCTGTTGGTAAGCAATGAAGTGGCTGCTACATCACGTGAGAAGAGCTGATAAATTGTCTTGATAATGAAGAAGGGAATTTGGTTCTCCAGCAAAAGTAGGTCATAGACAGCAGAACTGTTATACCATTCTACAGTACCACTATCATTCTCCTGGTTATGGCTATTAGTCTCTTTACCAATTTCATTTAGTTCAATGTCGACTGCTGTGTGCCCACTCACACTTTGGCAGCAGACTGCATCCATGTGGCTCAAGTTCGTTGCTTCCGTCTTCCTCTCGTCTATCATGTTTTCCTTCAACTGTTCACCATTAATGGAAGCTCCTCGTGCGTGCACGCCACCAAGGTACACAAGAATAAAGCAGCTATCTAACAGAAGCATCTGCAGGAATTCTCTACTATCCATGTTTATCTCCTCGGTGTAATAGCCTCTTGCTTCCTTCTCCAGTACAGAAATCAAGCTCAGGTACTCACGCAAGCTAACTTCACAGTTTTAGTTTAAGAACATAGTCTAGACATATCCACTTCTCCGTTTCCATGGCTAGAAGTGGCAGTTCTGAATGGTGATACGGCCCAATTGAGAGAACACTCGGCTCATACGCATTAATGTCAGTTTGCCGGATACGATGGACTATCTTGCATATCAGGCAGCACCTGTTTCCTCTTCCACGATCCTCGGCCTGTGACATGAAATGATTTAAATCTGTCCTCATGGAAATGACCAACTCATCAACATCAACATCATAGCCACTGTCATATTCTTCAGTCACCATGTCTGTTAAAATTCAAGAAAATTAGTACGTCCAAGGAGAAAGTCACCTGGTTCCAATCATTAAAAGGTGGAAAAGAAAGTAGGCAATAAGAACAAAGATTACAATGGAAAAAAAATATCAAATTAATTCTTATGCACCAACACAATATATATCATATTGTAAACGTCAACAGATTATTTTTGGAAAACATGTCATAGCAGGGTCCATTTCGTCCGCAGGCAAACAACTGTCGGATCCACGAGCACTGGTTTTTAGCCAGCCCTATAGCAAGTATAACTCAATGCCAAGGAATAGGATGCCAAGAATCAGCTGCAAACAGCAACTGATCAAGCCTGGATGGTTCCAGAAATCTGAAATCTAATTTAGTTACAATACCAGTTTATCTTTAAAACTGCAATAACACTACGAAAATATTAAGTTCAGATCAAATATCGACTTGAAACCATTCCACGATAGCACAAAACAATTAATCAGCTTAGATTGGCTAGCTGGTAAGGGCTTAATGGGATAGATATGAATTAAATCAAATAACGTCGGACGGGTATGGGTTTTAATTCAAGCTCCTTACCTATATGATGGTAGTGGGGACTGAGACTAATTTGTGGGTTTCCAGCCTTTAAAATGGATGAGCTGCCCTGAACCCCAGAAGTTGTTTACATTTGCATAGATTATGGAGTATAATCCCGCATTCTCCTCAGGCACAGGCCTCCTCCTCTCAACCAATTCACCTTAAAACGTGTCAAAGCGGCAGAGATCAAAATACCTCCTTTCCACTTCGCAGGTCAGGCGGATTAACCCGGCTGAAATCAAAAGCGGCAGAGGAAATATCAGAACTCCATACACGAAGGCCTACATCTATTTAAATTTTATTTTATTTTTGGGCTGGATTTAACCAAGGAGAAAATGTCCATCGAAAGGCGCGTACCCGAGGCGGCTCGTCCGCGGAGGCGGGAGGGAGAAGCGACCGTCCGACGAGGGGCCCAAACCCTAGCTTCTGGAATTTGCGAGGAGGAAGAATGGCGGGTAGCGAAGGATAGAGGCACGCTGGAAATGGGACAGGAATCTGTCAGTGGGGTTCGTGAAGGAATGTTTTGGTTGGGGAACGAGGCGGATGATCCTACATCTTCGGGAGTTCATGGGACGGTTATGTTGGGCTGGAAGTTTTTTTTTGTAAGTAACCACGCATATTTCGTTGGAGAAACAGATTATAGAGAACTCAGATTATATACACGGTCACCATAAAAAACATATATCTTGCAATATTACATCAAAGGTTCTGTAAGAAATAAAACTAGAGTTTTCTTGAAGAATCTTGTGCCACGCTGATATGTTGTCAACCACCGTCCTACTCCTATCAAGGCAACGCCGAAAAAGGATGAATATTGTCATCATATTCAGATCAATAGGAACACGCTCGAATACGAGGAGATCAATAGGAACACTCTCGGATACGAGAATGCTTTTCGAGCCAATAAGTCGTACCGCTGCAAGCGACGAGACACAGACTTTGTGGCACATCGGCAAAGGTTCTTCCCCATGTCTGCTAGATCCCAACGTCGTCAACTTCATCTCACGCGGCCAGAGAAGGGGAACGTCGCCGCTTGCTGCCATCCACGCACCCCACTACAAGACACCAA
The DNA here is from genome assembly GCA_011799875.1 of Thinopyrum elongatum. Lineage (NCBI taxonomy): Eukaryota > Viridiplantae > Streptophyta > Magnoliopsida > Poales > Poaceae > Thinopyrum > Thinopyrum elongatum. The sequence goes on from CM022297.1 coordinate 115,517,166, forward strand.
ACACAACCATAGCAGTCAACACCAACACTATCCAAAAGAGAGTCGTGCGTCGGCGACTAGACACAAATCTCACCTGATCCGAATATCGAGCCATCTACCCCCCCCCCCCCCCCCCCCCCAGCCTCTCACCATAGCACCGCTGAGATAGAGAAAGAGGATAAGCAAATAATTCTCATGCGACTTTGTCCCTATCACTGATGCAGCACCTTCGAATCAAACTATATCTATCATATATCCCTACTGGAGAGAAACTATCGGGATTCTCGTCCGCTCCCGTTGCTGGAGCTGCTGACGGAAAGGACGAGGACCCACAACATCGTCGGCGTTGTGAGGAGGCAAAAAAATCGCCTCTCGAGAGCGGTTTCTAGAGGAGCGAACGGATCCTAATTTGCGTAGAGCAGCTGTTGTGTTGATAGTTGGAATGGACCCCGAGTATGTTCCCGGATAGAGGAGTGTTTGACAATACTTGAGAAGGGGACAAGGCGAACTAGGCATACACTCTCCGGAAGCGAATAGTATAAGTTGGACACAGGTTTTTATATCTTCAATTTAACTAGCGAAAGATGATTTGTTTGCCAGCTTCTGCAAAAATGATAAAGGCAAGTATGAGGGCCCTAGGGACTGCAGTGAAGGTTGTACAAATATCCAATGCGACAGGCTACAAGACCTAAGCCTGGTTTTCGACGACAACCACACTTAGTCCCAAGGGCTACTACTGCTGCTATTACTGCTACATGATAACATAGTTGGTATGGGGCAAAATTAACAAAGACTACAGCAAAGGAAGCCTCAAACAAGAAGTATGCGAAAGGATCGATATGGTTGACTAGAGGGGGGTGAATAGGCAACTACCAATTTTTATCTTTTCTTAACAAATTAGGTTTAGCAACAAATAGGTTGTCTAGATGTGCAACTAGGTGAGCAACCTATATGATGCAAACAACAACAACAAGTGCAAGCAAAGGATACAACACAACAATAGCTTGCACAAAGTAAAGGGAAGAGATAACCACAAGTGGAGTCGGTGGAGACGAGGATGTGTTACCGAAGTTCCTTCCCTTTGAGGAAAGTACGTCTCCGTTGGAGCAGTGTGGAGGCACAATGCTCCCCAAGAAGCCACTAGGGCCACCGTATTCTCCTCACGTCCTCACACAATGCGAGATGCCAGGATTCCACTAGTGGTGCCCTTGAAGGCGGCAACCGAACCTTTACAAACAAGGTTGGGGCAATCTCCACAACTTGATTGGAGGCTCCCAACGATACCACGGAGCTTTACCACAATGGAATGTGGCTCCGAGGTGACCTCAACCGTCTAGGGTGCTCAAACACCCAAGAGTAACAAGATCCGCAAGGGATTAGTGGGGGAATCAAATTTCTCTTGGTGGAAGTGTAGATCCGGGCCTTCTCAACCAATCCCTAGAAAATCAACAAGTTTGATTAGCTAGGGAGAGAGATCGGGCGAAAATGAGCTTTGGAGCAACAATGGAGCTTGGGGGAAAAGAGGTGAGTCTTCTTGGGGAAGAAGACCCCCTTTTATAGTGGGGGAAACAATCCAACTGTTATCCCCACTTCAGCTCGCACAGAGCGGTACTACCGCTGCCTGCAGCGGTACTACCGTGAGCCCCAGCGGTACTACCGCGGAGACTGTGAGCAGAGGCCTCAGAGAGAGAAGGGGCAAGAGAGCGCGAGCCTGGGCGGCACTAGCAGCGGTGGTAGGTGCGGTACTACCGCTTGCGAGCGGTACTACCGCCCCTACTGCCGCTGCTACTGCCGCTGAACCCGACACGAGACGTGCGGGACTCTAGTCGAGGCGGTACCAGCGCGGAGCCGGAGCTGTACTACCGCTTATGGCCATGGGCGGTACTACCGCTGAGGACCAGCGGTACTACCGCCTGTGGCTATAAGCGGTACTACCGCTCTGGCCCAGCGGTACTACCGCTGGCGCTACTCTTATGCCACTTCCGTGATAAAGGTAAACTCCAAGAGCAAGGGAAGGAGCTGGGGGTGCGAAAGAGACGTGTAAGTGTGATTCCACCCAAGCCTTTCCAATACGGACCCCCTGTTGATAGTACGGTGTCTCCTACGACTCAAGTCTACCAAAACCAAAAAGAAGGAGACTACACCGTCTTCACCTTGAGCTCTGAGGGGAAAGAATCGTCTCGTGCCAATGAATGAATATCTGAAATGCTCAATGCACATGATTAGTCCTTAAATGCATTGTCATCAATCACCAAAACCACTTAGAGAGAGACATGCCCTAACAATCTCCCCCTTTTTGGTGGATTGATGACAACACGGGATTTGCATAAAGATATGACAAAAAAATAAGCAAACCCCAGAGACTACAAAATATAGACGGGCTCCCCCTAGATGTGTGCACTTAATTAGGAGTGCCTCTGGAATGCAAAGTACACACATTAGGATCAACACTCCCCCTATATTTTATAGCCTGACAACACTTGCATCTATGATAAGAGAGATATAAGCTAGGATGCAAGGATGTAGTAAGTGAGGAAATTAGAAACAAGATAAGCAAGCAACTCACATACTATCGAAGTACTAGACACACATAAGATAAACATAAGATAGGATAGCATATGTCTCACACCATATGATAGAGTAGCCAGGTCTCATAAGCACAAACCAAACCAAAGCAAATGATAAACGACCGATAAAAGAGTTTGCGAGAGAGAAAGACAAGGCCAATAAAACACACTCGCAACTCGACAAATCCCTAAACTCTCTCCCCCTTTGGCATCGAGACACCAAAAGGGCAAAGAGTGCTGCTACGGTCACAAGTGATAGCAAAGCCGACGATCTCCATCATCACATCCCCGCATGATCGCCCGTGCCTCCGTCATCGGTAGAAGGCTGCTCGGTGTCTAAATCTGTCCATGGGTAGTGCCGAGAGACCCACTCCTCCTCGTCAGTGATCTTGTCCTCTGACCCACTAGCAATCTCTGCACCCAGTTGGCGCATGAGGACCTTGTGACCGCTGCAAGACTTCTTCTCAGACACATGAGCCATATACTGCCCGTGAGACTCCATGCAGAAGAGCTTCTTCATCTTGCGCTTGATCTTCTTAGCCCACGAGGGCTCCACACCAGAGGGCTCATAGTCCTCATCATCATCAGCCTCAGCTTTGTCAGCACCTGCCGGAACGCCAGACTCTGGAATAGGAGTGCCCCAGTGCTCCTTCTGTCTCTGACGCTTAATCTCATGAGAGACCAAGTCACCGGTCTCCAGCACGACACCAGGATAAGTGAGTGCCCATGCCTTCTCAATGAGCAACATAAGGTAGGTGGCATAGATGGGACACTTGCGCTCAGTGATGGCAGAGAGGAGTTCTGACCACATGACATGAGAAATATCCAATGAATCTCCTGTGCTGTTGTCCTTCTCATGCTGGCAAAACAGTAACATATCCACGAGGTAAGAATGGACCATATCCAACTTCCCAATGCGAGGAAAAAGAGTTTCTCTGAAGATGCGATGAAGGATGTCCAGAAAAGGAAACAGCTCATAAGTCTTATTCCCTGTCTCGGTGTTAACCTTCACTGTGTTGTAGGCCCAGAGAGCTTGCTTGTGAGTAGAGTTTTCATTCTTGTGAGGACGAAAGCCAACCGGGTTTTCAAGTCCTTGGTCTTCAACATCCAACAGTTCCATGAACGCTTTCCATTTGACGAAGAGAAGTCTGCCATTTGTCATCCAAGTCAAAGTCTTGTCCTCATCAGTGCCAAGGTGGACCGTGGCATAAAACTGAGCCACCATCTCCGCATCAAAATCCTTGTTGAACTCCATGATCTTGCGAATGTTCAACTGAGCACACATATCCAATGCCTCGCCAAAGTAGGCACAATCCTTCTCCAGATACGCAATGTCGATGGAGCGGACAACAACATAGAGATTCTTCTTTGCCTTGAGCACATCAAAGAAGACAGAGAACTGAAACCGGTTCCAGAAGGGACGATTGACAAGAGCTGGATCTTGATCTTGATCATACGGGTTGCGGCGAAGAGCCACACAGAATTTGTTAGCAGTCATCTCTGTCACAGACTTGGGCTTCGTCTTGACCTTCTTCGTAATGCTCTTGGAAGGCGGCTTGGACTGAGTTGGAGGAACACTTGAAGATGCAGCAGCTGCCTCAGAAGTGCGATAGCGCTTTGATCCTCCAGGACGCTCGGGGTTGACACGACGGACAGGGTGCTCCGAAGGGCCATCACCTGGAACCACACACACGGACAAAGACAGCAAATAGAGAAAACAAGCATAAGCCAGCAGAAAAGCAACAAAGATCAATGGTTGGTACGATAAGAATGGAGGCTGGCATCCCCAGCGGTAGTACCACTTTTAGCCAGCGGTAGTACCACCTACTGCCTACAAGCGTTAGTACCGCTCCTGGGGAGCGGCAGTACCGCCCAAGGCGGAGGACGGCGGTTTTGACTACTGCCGCGACTAAATCCGGTACTACCAGGGGTGCCAAATTCAAGACTACTCCTACCAAACATCAATCCAACGAGTCTAGCAGCCTTCAACATCCTACTCAAGCCTCGATTTGGCCAAAAATAGATAAATGCTAAGACTATTGCCCCAAAAGCCTAGATCTGAAAACAAGAAGGAACGAGGAGAAGAACGGGGCAATACTAGCATCCATGGCAAGAGGAAGGGGTGGGGATCGATTCCACCGGTTGGAAATGCGAAGAACGGCCCGGAGAAGGCGGCCCGACGGTGGCCTCCCGCAGCGAGTTCGTCTCTGGAGCGAGAGAGGAACGGACGGGGCGAGATGAATGGGTATGGGGGAGAAAGACTCCCTCTGCCCGATTCATAACCCCCAGTCCCGCCCCGCAGCAATAGTACCGCTCGGGCAGGCGGTAGTACCGCCCGTCCCCAGCGGTAGTACCGCCCAGCGCAAACTCGAACAGACTGGCAAGAAAAAGGCCTAGCTTCTACAAAAAGAAACACCGAGACGAGCCGAGGGAGCAACTCAAAGAGCAAAACACAACCAACAACCAGAGATGCACCCACGGAGAGCCTAGAAGCAAAGCACAACAAAAACACAAACCAAACCAACTAGAGGAAAAAGAAAATAACACTCCTCTCAAGGAGAGGGCAGTGGCCAAGGCCACCTATGTTTGAGTCAAATGGTATGGCACCGCGAAGATTTTAACCTTGGGCCCATGATCACAACTCATCTTTGAAGCACAAGTACCATAAAAAATGGCTAATGTGAAAGACGTGATCGATTTATGCATAATGGGGGGAGGGAGAGTTCATTGAGAGAACAACACTCCCCCTATGTCCATGCCTACATCTAGAGCAAGATATAATGATGAGTGCGGTGGGGTGTGCCTAGATTCAAGCCACATTGCTCAAATCAATGATATTTAGCTCATGCCTTAACTCGCGAAATCTTGCTTCATCTAGAGGCTTGGTGAAGATATCCGCTAGTTGCTCTTGAGTGTTGATGTAGATGATCTCAATATCTCCACGCTTGATGTGATCCCTAATGAAATGATGATGAATCTCAATATGCTTTGTCTTGCTATGTTGCACCGGATTGTGAGAGATCTTGATAGCACTTTCATTGTCACATAGAAGAGGCACTTTGTCACAAGTGACACCGTAATCCTTTAAAGTTTGCCTCATCCATAGCAATTGTGCACAACAACTTGCGGCGGCTACATATTCGGCCTCGGTGGACGAGAGAGACGCACAATTTTGCTTCTTCAAAGACCAACTTACCAAAGAGCGACCAAGGAATTGGCACCCTCCGGAAGTTGACTTACTCTCCACACAATCTCCCGCCCAATCAGAGTCCGAGTAACCCATGAGATCGAAGCTTGCTCCTTTGGGGTACCATAAGCCAAAGTTTGGGGTATGAGCCAAATATCGAAAGATTCGCTTGACCGCCACATAGTGACTTTCCTTAGGTGCGGCTTGAAACCGTGCACAAATTCCCACACTCAACATGATATCCGGTCTAGATGCACAAAGGTAAAGCAAGGATCCAATCATGGAACGATATACCTTTTGATCCACCGCCTTACCATTGGGATCATTGTCAAGCTTGCATTTGGTGGGCATGGGAAACTTGACCGGCTTGACATCATCTAGCTTGAATCTCTTGAGCATGTCTTGGGTATACTTGGCTTGGTTGATGAACATTCCTTCTCTTCTTTGCTTGACTTCGAACCCAAGAAAGAACTTCAACTCTCCCATCATAGACATCTCAAACTTCTCGGTCATTAGTGCGGCAAACTCATCATTGAAAGATTTGTTAGGAGAACCAAAAATAATATCATCAACATATAGTTGGCATATGAACAAATCCCCTTTGACCCTCTTAGTAAAAAGAGTGGGATCGATTTTCCCAATTTCAAACCCACGATCTTGCAATAACTCTGTAAGATGCTCATACCACGCACGTGGGGCTTGTTTAAGGCCATAGAGCGTGTTTTTGAGTTTGTATACATGAGTGGGGAGCTTGGGATCCTCGAATCCCAGAGGTTGTTTGACATACACCAACTCATTCAAAGGACCATTAAGAAATGCACTTTTCACATCCATTTGTTGCAATTTAAAATCATGATGAGATGCATATGCAAGCAACATGCGAATAGATTCAAGACGAGCAACGGGGGCAAAGGTTTCACCGTAGTCGATACCCTCGACTTGGGAGTAGCCTTGTGCCACCAATCTTGCCTTGTTTCGAACAACCACACCATTCGCATCTTGCTTGTTCTTGAAGATCCATTTGGTCCCGATGACATTATGTTCCTCCGTTGGCCTTGTCACTAATTCCCAAACTTGATTGCGCTCGAAGTTGTTGAGTTCATCGTGCATAGCTTCAAGCCAATCCACATCATCAAGCGCCTCATGTACCTTTTGGGGTTCAACACACGAAACAAACGCGTGATGCTCATAAAAGTTCGACAATTGTTTACGAATAGTTACCCCTTTTCTCAAGCTTCCAAGCACATTCTCCATGACATGTTGTTGATGCTTGAGCTTGGAATCCACCTTAGCGGCACGACGCTCCAAAAGTTCCTTGATGGGCATTTGAGGATCATCTTGCACATCTTGAGCACCGTCTTGAGTTTGTTCTTGATCTTGAGCACCGTCTTGAGTTTGCTCTTGATCTTGAGCACGGTCTTGAGCTTGCTCTTGACCTTGAGTTAGCTCTTGATCTTGAGCGCGCTCGGAGGCATGAACTTGATCTTGGGCATCATTTGGTGCATCACCATCTCCATGGAGTTGATCTTGCCCTTGATCTTGTTCATGGTGTCGAGGAACTTCATTTTGTTCTTCGGAAGCGTGTGGGTCTAGCGTAGGTAATGGCTCCACTTGAGTAGAGCATTGTCCTTCTCCTTTGGCCACAATGGGTTCCTCAATGGGGAGTATTTGACCAATCCACATTCTTCTTATGGCTTGAGGAGGAATTTTATCACCTACATCACAAAGACCACTTTGCTCCACTTGGGAGCCGTTATTTTAATCAAAATCCATGTTACACGTCTCCTCAATGAGTCCGGTGGACTTGTTAAGAACACGGTAAGCATGAGAGTTTGTAGCATAACCAACAAATATGCCCTCTTGAGCTCTAGGTTCGAATTTAGACAAACGAACACCTTTCTTGAGAATGAAACACTTACAACCGAACACCCGGAAGTACTTATAGTTGGGCTTGTTGCCGGTAAGAATCTCATATGGAGTCTTGTTCAAGCCTTTGCGGAGGTAGAGCCTATTGGAAGCATTACATGCGGTGTTGATGGCTTCGGCCCAAAAGTTGTACGGAGATTTGAATTCCGCCATCATGGTCCTTGCCGCATCCATCAACGTCCGGTTCTTCCTCTCCGCCACACCATTTTGTTGAGGGGTATAGGGTGCGGCATATTGGTGCTTGATCCCTTCGTCACTAAGGAACTCATCCAAGGTGTAGTTTTTGAACTCGGTGCCGTTGTCACTTCTAATCATCAAGATCTTTGCTTCATGTTGACGTTGAGCTTCATTTGCAAAGTTGATGACGGTTTGTTGAGTCTCACTCTTCCTCTTGAAGAAGTATACCCATGTGTATCTTGAGTAGTCATCCACAATCACCAAGCAATACTTTCTTCCTCCAAGACTATCAAAGGATGGAGGACCAAAGAGATCCATGTGAAGGAGCTCCAAGGGCCTCTTTGAGTAGATGATAGTCAATGGTCGGTGAGCCGTTTCATGAAGGTTTCCTTCGATACAAGCACTGCAAGCACGGTCTTTGGCAAAACTCACATTTGTTAGTCCACGCACATGGTCCCCTTTGAGGAGACTTTACAAAGATCTCATATTGACGTGGGCTAGGCGGCGATGCCAAAGCCAACCCACATCAACTTTAGCCATTAGGCAAGTCGTGGTCTTAGTGGGTCGCTCCGAAAAGTTCACCACATAGAGACCGTTCTCGACATGCCCAACAAAGGCTACTTTAAGAGTCTTGCTCCACAAAAGGGCCACGGTATCAAGATCAAAGAATGTTGCAAAGCCCATAAGTGCAAGTTGACGAACGGAAAGTAAATTGTATGCAAGGGACTCAACAAGCATGACCTTCTCAATAGATAAATCTTGAGAGATGACCACCTTGCCAAGCCCCAATACCTTAGAAGTTGAAGCATCACCGAATTGGACATGGGTGGGCATAGATGGAATTGGATGCACATCCACCACCAAGTCCTTGCTCCCGGTCATATGATTTGTTGCTCCACTATCGAGCAACCATGACACCCCTCCGGAAGCAAACTCCTACAAGAGATCAATGCTTGGATTTAGGTACCCATTTTTGAATGGGTTCTTTTATGTTAGTAACAAGGGTCTTAGGAACCCAAATAGACCATTCAATGTACTCATAAGAAGAACCAACAAATTTAGCATAAACATGCCCATCACTAGCACGGCACAAAACATAAGAGGGGTTAAAGTTGCCGACTTCGTTGCTAGGGGCGGTTTTGCCCTTCTTGGCATTACCACCCACTTCCTTGCTTCTTCTCATGAGCACCCTCACCCGCCTTGACAAAGGTGTCCTTGAGCGGGAGAGATTGCTTGGTCTTGTTCTTCTTCTTCTTCTTTGACTTGGGTACAAACCCAAGTCCTTCCTTTCCTACAACTTCCTTTTGATTGCTCAAAAGGTCATTGAGGTTCTTCTCGCCTTGTATGCAAGTCACAAGGCCCTTCTCAAGTTGCTCTTTCAACTTAGCATTTTCCTCCACGAGATGCACATGCTCGCAACAAGGGTTAGTAGCATGGGCATTATCAATTAGAACGAAGGGAGGACAAGTGGAAATCTCCTTGGTTAGCTTCACTTGGAGTTGATCATGAGACTCTTTGGGAGAAGCATGAACACCCTTCAAGACCTTGTGAGCCTTGTCAAGTGTATTAAATTCTTCCTTGAGTCTATCAAGGCCAACCCCAAGTGCGGCTTTCTCGGATTTAAGCACACGAGTAAGAACAATAGCATGATCAAGATCTTTTTGCAATTTAGCATGATCAACATTGTGTGACTCCTCAAGAGTCAAACGAAGATCTCGCTCTTCCTCTAGAGCAATGGAAAGATCCGCAATCTCATCGGCATAGTCACGACTATGCCCCTCCAACTTGGAGATAGTATCCTCATGCGACTCAATGATATCATTGGCCTCACCAAGTTGTTCCAAGAGAGCAACAAAGTGCTTCTTGGACTCACCCTTGAGCTTGCTCACAAACTTGGTGAACTCATTCTCATCAACTTTCTCCACCTCACTATCATCTACACAATCTAACAATGAAGGAGTAGTAATGATGGTGGTTTTGATGTTAGGAGTTACCTTGTTGATACCTTTGGCCATGAGACACTTGGCAATGGTGTTTTCGTTGGGGCGCTGAAGAGAGACACCTTGGAGGGAGAAGATGTAGCAATGGCAATGGTTGCTGTTGCCATTCCTTCTCCACTTGTATCTTCCTCCTCATCATCGGAGGAGTACTCTTCATGTGCCACCAAGCCCTTTGGAGGAGTCTTCTTGGTGAAGTTGTTCTTGCTAGGGAAGGACTTGGCTTTATCTTTGCGAATGAGTTTGCCACCATTGTCTTCCCTCTTCTCGTAGGGGCAATCCACCACAAAGTGACTCACATTGCCACAATTGTAGCAAGTTCTTACACGTTGCTTGTTCTTTGACCCACTTGAGTTGTTCTTGGTGAAGTTGGGCCTTGAGTTCCTCTTCTTGCTCCAAAATTGCCTTGACGCAAGAGTCATGTGCTCATGGTAAGCATATTTGGTGTCCTCGGGGCCACACTCCTCTTCTTCTTCATCTTCTTCTTCTTCTTTCGGAATGGCCTTGGCCTTCAAAGCAAGGGTGGGAGTGCTTTTCTTTGACCGGACACGAGCAAGAGCATTGTCGGCGGTCTTGTTCATGATGTTCATGGCAATAAACTCATCCAACACTTCACTTGAGGTTAAGGAGTGAAAGTCCGGCCTTTGACGAATCACGGAAGACATGGCCTTGTTGAATGGCATGATGGCCTTGAGGAACTTGTGCTTGATCCAAGTGTCATCCGTATCCTTGCTTCCATGGTCTTGGAGAGCAACCGCAAGAGTAGTCACTCTCCGATAAAGATCACGCGGATCCTCATCTTCAAGCATCACAAATTCATCGGCCTCATCAAGGACCACTTCAAAGTTGGACCGTTGGATGCTTGAGCTCCCCTTGTACATCGAAACAATGTGCTCCCAACAATCCTTTGCATGAGTGAAAGGTCGTAGGTGCGATAGATCTTCGGGAGGGACCGCTTCTTGAAGAATGAATAATGCGGAGTGATTGTATTGATTGTCCACTTCTTCTCTTGGGGTGAAGTTGTTTGGATCATGCGGGTAGAAGCCTTGCTTAATGATTCTCCAAAGGTTAGTTGAGCAATGATTCAAATGAGAATTAATGCGAAAGACCCAATTAGCAAAATCACCCTTAACAAGCTTGGGAGGAGGACCATGAATATTAATGCGAGCTGTGGGGACCGGTCCTCCATAGACCGGGGGAGGGGGAACCGAGGCAAAGGTTCCCGTCCCATTCTTGTCATGAGGGGAAGGAACATGACTACCTTTAGCCGCTTCCTTGGCGGAATTGGCCTCCGACTCCGATGCCGTGGGATTAACCACAAGCAAGGGATCGGGAGTGGATTTCATCCCCTCAAGTAATTCTTTAATCATGGACTTGACTTCGGTCGTCATAGACATCTTAAGTGAAGCCATAGCTTCATTTAAGTCGTCTCGAGTGATCGAAGCCAACTCTACGGCCTCAGGCACTTCCTCCCCAGTGTCAACCATACTCTTCGGGTGGTGAAACCCTTAATAAAGAGACGAGGCTCTGATACCAATTGAAAGGATCGATATGGTTGACTAAAGGGGGGTGAATATGCAACTACCAATTTTTATCTTTTCTTAACAAATTAGGTTTAGCAACAAATAGGTTGTCTAGATGTGCAACTAGGTGATCAACCTATATGATGCAAACAACAACAACAACAACAACAACAAGTGCAAGCAAAGGATACAACATAACAATAGCTTGCACAAAGTAAAGGGAAGATATAACCACAAGTGGAGTCGGTGGAGACGAGGATGTGTTACCGAAGTTCCTTCCCTTTGGGGGAAGTACGTCTCCGTTGGAGCGGTGTGGAGGCACAATGCTCCCCAAGAAGCCACTAGGGCCACCGTATTCTCCTCACGCCCTCACACAATGCGAGATGCCGTGATTCCACTAGTGGTGCCCTTGAAGGTGGCAACCGAACCTTTACAAACAAGGTTGGGGCAATCTCCACAACTTGATTGGAGGCTCCCAACGATACCACAGAGCTTCACCACAATGGAATGTGGCTCCGAGGTAACCTCAACTGTCTAGGGTGCTCAAACACCCAAGAGTAACAAGATCCACAAGGGATTAGTGGGGGAATCAAATTTCTCTTGGTGGAAGTGTAGATCCGGGCCTTCTCAACCAATCCCTAGAAAATCAACAAGTTTGATTGGCTAGGGAGAGAGATCGGGCGAAAATGAGCTTTGGAGCAACAATGGAGCTTGGGGGAAAAGAGGTGAGTCTTCTTGGGGAAGAAGACCCCCTTTTATAGTGGGGAAAACAATCCAACCGTTATCCCCACTTCAGCCCGCATAGAGCGGTACTACCGCTGCCTACATCGGTACTACCGTGAGCCCCAACGGTACTACCGCGGAGACTATGAGCAGAGGCCTCAGAGGGAGAAGGGGCAGGAGAGCGCGAGCCCGGGCAGCACTAGCAGCGGTGGTAGGTGCGGTACTACCACTTGCGAGCGGTACTACCGCTGCTACTGCCGCTGAACCTGACACGAGACGCGCGGGACTCGAGTCGAGGCGGTACCAATGTGGAGCCAGAGCTGTACTACCGCTTATGGCCATGGGCGATACTACTGCTGGTACTACCGCCTGTGGCTATAAGCGGAACTACCGCTCTGGCCCAACGGTACTACCGTTGGCGCCACTCTTATGCCACTTCCACGATAAAGGTAATCTCCAAGAGCAAGGGAAGGAGCTGGGGGTGCGAAAGAGACGTGTACGTGTGATTCCACCCAAGCCTTTCCAATACGGACCCCCTCTTGATAGTACGGTGTCTCCTACGACTCAAGTCCACCAAAACCGAAAAGAAGGAGACTACACCGTCTTCACCTTGAGCTCTGAGGGGAAAGAATCATCTCGTGCCAATGAATGAATATCTGAAATGCTCAATGCACACGATTAGTCTGTAAATGCATTGTCATCAATCACCAAAACCACTTAGAGAGAGACATGCCCTAACAGTATGTTTAGCCTTCATGTCACATGAAAAGGAATAATTGTGAGATGGGCGAATAAACATGCTTCCCGATAAAGAGTAGAAAAACGAATATTTTCATAAAATTAGAGGACCTCATGCTATTTTCTTGGTTGAGAAATGAATGGCTTATTGCATGGAGGTGTGACACGTTCACTAATGAATTAAGTAGCTAAGTGTGGAGGCCTTCGTAATCATCCTAATGGTGAAAATGCGCTAATACCCAGCACGATCATTTATCTTATGTGAATATCAATTTCTTGTGATGGACTCATTGTCCAATTCAATGTCGGTGAATCTCGGGTAGGGGGTCCCGAGTTGATAGCCTTGATACGATGGTAACAGTAGACGCGAGATTTTACCCAGGTTCGGGCTCTCTCAAGAGATAATACACTACGTCCTGCTTTTGTTTGTATTGATTGTGGATTGAGTACAGGGTACAGGTGTTTCTACCACGAGATTGACTATATCCTTCTGTGTGCCCTACCCCCTGGTTTATATAGGCATCGAGTGGTCTAGGGTTACAATTATGTCGGCTACGTGTGTGGTAAATCGTGGTGTAGTCGACATCTAAACCTTGGAGTATGCGCTAAGTCTTCAGGAACCTTCCTTGTACACGCCATTGGTCTTCTGGATGTGGCCCACCCGTGAACCGCCATGAGCGCCCTCGGCCGGGTCCACCTGGCGATCACCATTACATATCAGCGTGGCTCGAGGCCCCACTATTGGCACGTCTTGTCGGTTAGGGAGATCACACCCTATATATGCGGTAATTTAATCAACCAACTCCTTGATCCTTGAGCCGAATTCATGCACGACGTCTAGAAAACACGCTAAATTACTGTGCGTGGCACACTTTTTCCCACGGCCGCTTCATGTTCTCATCTGCATATAAAGGGCCATGGGCAAGAGAGAGCCAAGTTTATGCTCTCGATCTTCCAAGCTCTCATCTTCTTCCTCAAGCTCTTGCGCCCGTGAGCCGACCAGTGCTTCGAGCCTAGCAATCTCTAAAGCTCTCCTCCTATTTAACTCCTCTGCCTCCATGGCTGGCAAGCAACCTCAGGTAGTGAAGGCTACCAAGGTGGGCAAGAAAAATGACGAGGGAGGCATCAACAGCCTCCCAAACGAAAGGGCGATGGAAGGGCACCATCGTAACGAGGACGCAGATCACCCATCTCTCAAAAATCGGGTACCTGCCGGCTCTGGACATAGCTCCGGCTTGTTCAGCCCTAACCAAGGGGGGAGGGTAGCTTCTATTCCATCACTGTTCCTCAACATCGCCCCGATGGACGGGTAATCTTCATCTCCCACCTTCTTCGTGGCCTCGGCTTTCCCATTCATCTCTTTCTTCCATGCCTTCTTTACTTCTATGGCTTTCAACTTCACCACCTGGCCCCGAACTCCATCCTTCACATTGCGTGCTATATCACCTTTTGTGAGGCGTTCCTCTGCTACGAGCCCAATTTCGAGCTATGGTGTAAGTATTTCACCATTAAGCTCCAGTCCAATAGCCCTGAGCCTTGCGAGTGTGGAGGTGCCATGATTAGCAAGATTCAGGGCGCGGGATGGTTGAAGGGGAGTTCATGGATACAATGAAGAAAGAACTGGCAAGAAGAATGGTTCTACATGAGGGATGTGCCTCTTGCCGACCCTCCTTAGGTGGGGATTACTCCTGCCTTCACAGCGACCTCACCTTGGCTTTGGTCCTCACTAGCATGAATGGATCTCCATCCTCCTTGCCACGGAATCGACGTGAGTTCTCATCAATGGCGTGCCCGGACACCCTATTTCTCACGCCAGAGGTATACTCCAAGGTGATCCTCTCTCTGTGATGTTGTTCACTCTCATCATCGACATCCTAAATTCCTTGGTCCTGCATGTGGCTCAAGGAGGATTGCTACGTTGCCTCACTCCCCGACATGCCAATTATGTCATCATCTTTTGTCACCCTGACGTGCATGACATCGCGACCATCAAAGAGCTCTTGCATGTCTTTGGCATTGCATCCATCCTACGCACCAACCTCACCAAATGCTCTCACACACCAATTGGATGTAGGGAAGAGCAAGAAAACACGATTTGGAGTGACCTTGCATGCCCTATTTCCACCTTCCCGGTGAAATATCCTGGTCTTCTCGTGGCACTTGGCAAGGTGCCCACGGCAGCCCTTCTTTCCCTGGCAGAGAAGATCGAAGGCAAGATCCCCACCTAGCACGCGGCTATGCTCTCTCTTGGCGATCGGCTGACCCTCGTGAGGCACCTCCTATGTGTTATACCCAGCCACTTCCTCATCGCTATCATGCTTAATAGATTTATCCTCGCGTGAGTTAATCGAGCGATTTGTAGCTTCCTTTGGGTGGGATGCTTGGATGCCCGTGGCTGGCAATTCAAGGTCAACTGGCCTCGTGTTTGTCAGCCCTTGGATCTTGGTGGCCTAGGCATACAGGACCTCCATCGTGCCGACCTGGCTCTGTGTGCCCGGTGGATATAGCTAAAACGTACCAACCCAAACCGCCCCTGGAGTCACCTACCTCTTCCCCACGACACGGAGGTCCATGCCATCGTACGCGCATCTACTTCTTGGCATCTCGGTGATGGACGATCTTGTCTTTTTTGGACGGACCACTAGGTGACCAGGCGCTGCATCGCCGAGCTTGCGCCTCCCATCTATGCGATGGTCCCTCATCGGCGCCGCAAGATCTGCACAGTCCAGGATGGACTTCATCTTTGAGCTTGGGTCCAAGAAAACTAGGGTGCCTAGCCCATGCCGCCACGGTTCAGTATGTGGACCTATGGCGCCAGCTCTGCCATACAACACTCCCTGGCACACAGACAAGCTCGTCCGGCCCTGGACTAACTCTAGAGTTTACACTGTCGCCTCCTGCTACTCCGCCATGTTTGATGGCTCGCTGCCAGATCCACATTGGAGGCTCAATTAGAAAACTTGTTCGCCTCTTTGCATTAACATTTTCTTGTGGCTGGCCACCTAGGACCAACGTTGGACCGCGGAAAGACTCGCATGCCATGGCCTACCTCACGCCGACAGATGCCTCCTCTGCGACCAGGAATCAGAGAGCATGCAACGTCCCCTAGTCGACTACACCTTCTCCCGCCAACTTTGGCTCGAGGTGCTCATGTGGTGCCGTTCCACCGGCGCTCCACCTCACCCTAACGTCCTCTTCTTGGAGTGGTGGCATGATACCCTAGCCATGTCCCCATCCTCCTGCCCAAAGGCTCTCATCCCTATTCCTTCTGACGGCTTGGCACCTATGGAAACATTGGAACGGATGTGTCTTTGACGGTCTACAATCCTCCTTGTACAATCTCCTATAGATCATCAAGGATGAAGCTCCATCAAGGATGAAACTCCTATAGATCTTCTTGATGATGAATTTGTCGGTCATCTCTTCACTTCCTAAGCCGGCAATCTCATTTGTGATGAGAGCAAGCCTAGAGTACATTTCGGCGACTCCTTCACCATCCTTCATCTTGAACTTGTCAAGTTGACTTTGGAGCACATCCAACTTGGATTCCTTGAAGGACTCGGTACCTTCGTGTATATCAACCAAAGTATCCCAAATTTCCTTTGCATTCTCAAGTCGGCTAATTTTGTTGAATTCTTCGGGGCATAATCCATTGAAGAGAATATCACAAGCTTGAGCATTGTATTGCAACATCTTCAATTCATCTGCGGTGGCTTCACGATTCGGTTCTTTTTCATCTTCAAAGTATTCACCTTGTAAGCCAAATACGAACAACAGCCCAAACGACGGGGTTATGACCAAGAATATGCATTTTCATCTTATGCTTCCAACTAGCAAAATTTGTACCATCAAAGTAAGGACCTCTACGGTGGTAGTTTCCCTCGCTAGACGCCATACTCTCCTAGGTTGTGAAACCAAGGCTATGATCACCAAAGCTATGGAAACCAAGGCTAATGGAGACCAAAGCTCTGATACCACTTGTAGGATCAAAAGTATGTCTAGAGGGGGGTGATTAGACTACTTAACCAAATAAAAATCTATCATTTTCCCAATTTTAGTTGTGGGCAGATTTTAGCTATTAGCATAAGTCAAGCAATCAACGTACACATGCAATTCTAAGAGTATAGCAGCGGAAAGTAAAAAATTCCATATGAAGGTAAAGGAAAGGGTTTGGAGAAGGCAAACGCAATGGAGACACGGAGATTTTTTGCATGGTTCCGATAGGTGGTGCCATCGTACGTCCACGTTGATGGAGACTTCAACCCACGAAGGGTAATGGTTGCGTGAGTCCACGGAGGGCTCCACCCACGAAGGGTCCACGAAGAAGCAACCTTGTCTATCCCAGCATGGCCATCGCCCACGAAGGACTTGCCTCACTCGGGTAAATCTTCACGAAGTAGGCGATCTCCTTGCCCTTACAAACTTCTTGGTTCAACTCCACAACATGTCGGAGGCTCCCAAGCAACACCTAACCAATCTAGGAGACACCACTCTCCAAAAGGTAATAGACGGTGTGTTGATGATGAACTCCTTGCTCTTGTGCTTCAAATGATAGTCTCCCCAACACTCAACTCTCTCTCTCTCAGATTTGGCTATGGTGGAAGAGTGATTTGAGTGGAAAGAAACTTGGGGAAGGCTAGAAATCAAGGTTCAAATGGTAGGAATGGAATCTCTTGATCTCAACACATGAGTAGGTGGTTCTCTCTCAGAAAATGAATGGTGGAAGTGTAGACGCGTTCTCTGGCTCTCTCCACGAATGAAGAGGGGATGGAGGGGTATATATAGCCTCCACACAAAATCCAACCATTGCACACATTTGACTCATCTTGGTGGGACCAAATGGTTAAACTCGGTGGCACCGATCAGTTCAAAAATGTGAACGTTAGGAATCTCGTGGGACCGACTGGAACAACTCGATGGGACCGATGTGCTAGGGCTTAGGGCAAACATCATCTCGGCGGCGCCGATTGCATCAACTCGGTGGGACCGAAGTGAAGCAATAAGCAACAGAGAATCTGTCAAGCCAACTCGGTGAGACTGATTGCATAAACTCGGTGAGACCGAAGCGGATGCAATAGATCACAGTGCGTTGGCAAGGCCATCTCGGTGAGACCGAGATCCGTATCGCTGAGACCGAACTGTTAGGGTTTCTGGCAGTGGCTATGTCATATGAACTCGGTGGCTCCGGATAGAAAGAATCGGTGTGGCCGAGTTGGAGTTTTGGGTTTGGACATATTTGGATTGTCGTGGTGAGCTCACAGCAGATGCCATGGGATGGCTAAAGAGAGGAACAGGCAAGAGGGCACCGGTGGGCTCCAGAGGCAAGGTTGGCATGAGCGAGCGTGAGACGCAAGACGTACCCAGGTTCGGGGCTCTCTGGAGAGATAATACCCCTAGTCCTGCCGAGTGTGGTTTATATGTGGTGGATACAAGCTTGCTCCTTGAGCTATTCTGAGGAGGAAGGAAGACTGGCCAGTGCATAGGCAGTTCCCTCTCCGTATGTATGTGTGTGTTCTACTAGGTGATCCCCTTTGCATGGAGGGCTCCGGGGGGTCTTATAGGCTGGCCCCCTAGGGTTACAATGGTCATATTACATGGGCGCGGGGCCCTAGTGTCAGTGTCTAGGAGCCGGCAGTGGGGGCCGCCGGACCGCCGGGTCTGCCGGGTCCGTCGGGTGCGGGCCATACCGGGGCCGCCGGGCGTGGGTACGGCCGGCTGCTGGGGACTGTAGACATGCCTTACCGGACATCATGGGATGGCGGCGCCGTCTTGCTACAGGGCCGTGCCTCCGGGACGCCGCCCGCCCTGGGCGGTGGCTTGGTCGGCACGGTTGCCACGCCTGCCAGGGCCGGCGTAAAGGAGGGAGCATTGTAGCCATGCTTGCTTGTCGCTGGAGGTTGGCCTCTTCGTGGGTGGCCGGCGTGCGCTGATACGTCTCCAACGTATCTATAATTTTTTATTGTTCCATGCTGTTATATTATCATTCTTGGATGTTTTACAATCATTTTATAGCAACTTTATATCATTTTTTGGGACTAACCTATTGACATAGTGCCCAGTGCCAGTTGCTGTTTTTTGCTTGTTTTTTACTTCACAGAAAATCAATACCAAATGGAGTCAAAACGCAGCGAAACTTTTTGGAGATTTTTTCTGGACCAGAAGACACCTGTTGGGCCAAAGAAGTACCAGAGGGGGGCTACGAGGGGAGCACAACCCATCAGGGCACGCCTGGGGGCCCAGGCGCGCCCAGGTGGGTTGTGCCCACCTCGGCCGCCTCCCGCACCGCCTCTTTGCTCTATAAATACCCCGAAAATCCAAAAACCCTATGGGAGTCGACGAAACACAATTCCAGCCGCCGCAAGTTCCAGAACCACCAGATCCAATCTAGACACCATCACGGAGGGGTTCATCATCCTCATTGGTGCTTCTCCGATGATGCGTCAGTAGTTCATTGTAGACCTACGGGTCCGTAGGCAGTAGCTAGATGGCTTCCTCTCTCTCTTTTGATTCTCAATACAATGGTCTCTTGGAGATCTATTTGATGTAACTTGATACGTCTCCAACGTATCTATAATTTATGAAGTATTCATGCTGTTATATTATCATTCTCGGATGTTTTAAAATCATTTTATAGCAACTTTATATCATTTTTTGGGACTAACCTATTGACCCAGTGCCCAGTGCCAGTTGCTGTTTTTTGCTTGTTTTTTTACATCGCAGGAAATCAATATCAAACGGAGTCCAAACACCGCGAAACTTTTTGTGGATTTTTTATGGACCAAAAGACATCCAATGGGCCAGAGCAGCACCTGGGGGGGGTGCCCCAAGGGGGGCACAACCCACCAGGGCGCGCCTGGGGGCCCAGGCGCGCCCAGGTGGGTTGTGCCCACCTCGGTGGCCTCCCGCACCCCCTCTTCGCCCTATAAATCATCAAATATTCCAAAAACCCTCGGGGTAGCCCTAGATCAAAAGTTTCACCGCCGCAAGGCCTCTGTATCCACGAGATCCAATCTAGACCCCATTCCGGCACCCTGCCGGAGGGGGAAATCATCACCGGTGGCCATCTTCATCATCCCGGCGGCCACCACGATGAGGAGGGAGTAGTCCACCCTCGGGGCTGAGGGTTTGTACCAGTAGATATGTGTTTAATCTCTCTCTCTCTCTCTCGTGTTCTTGATGGCACGATCTTGATGTATCGGGAGCTTTGTTAATGTAGTTGGATCATATGGTTTTTCTCCCTCTCTATCTTGTTGTGATGAATTGAGTTTTCCCTTTCAGATTTCGTTTTATCGGACTGAATACTTTTATGGATTTGAGAGCACTTGATATATGTCTTGCATATGGATACACATGGTGACAATGGGGTATTATATTGATTCACTTGATATATGTTTTGGCACTCAACTCGTGGATTCCCGAGGTGACATTGGGGTAATCTATGCATAGGGGTTGATGCACGTTCTTGTCTTTGTTTCTCCGGTAGAAATCTTGGGGCACTCTTTGAGGTTCTTTGTGTTGGATTGAGTATTACGAATCTGAATTTGCTTTGGTGTTATTTTAGTACGAACTCTTGGATAGATCGATCGGAAAGAATTGCTTTGAGGTGGTTTCGTACCCTACAAACAATTTATTCTTATGTTCTCCGCTAGATAAGAACTTTGGAGTGATTCTTCATCGCACGTTGAGGGATGGTTATATGATCCAATTATATTAGCATTGTTGAGAGATTGCACTAGCGAAAGTACGGACCCTAGACCTTGTTTTCAAGCATTGCAATACCGTTTGTGCTCACTTTTATCGATTGCTACCTTGCTGTTTTTATTTATTCAGATTATAGAAAATATATTTCTACCATTCATATTACACTTTTATCACCATCTCTTCGCCGAACTAGTGCACCTATACAATTTGCCATTGTATTGGGTGTGTTGGGGAAACAAGAGATTTCTTGTATTTGGTTGCAGGGTTGTTTGAGAGAGACCACCTTCATCCTACGCCTCCCACGGATTGATAAACCTTAGGTCATCCACTTGAAGGAAAATTGCTACTGTCCTACAAAACTCTGCGCTTGGAGGCCCAACACGAGTCTACAAGAATAAAGTTGCATAGTAGACATCAAGCTCTTTTCTGGCGCCGTTGCCGGGGAGGTGAGTGCATGAAGGTATATCTTTAGATCTTGCAATCAAATCTTTTAGTTTCTTGTTTTATCACTAGTTTGGTTTATAAAAAGAAAACTACAAAAAAATGGAATTGAGGTTGCATCATATTATTCATCTTTATAATGTCTTTCGTGAAAATGATGGAAAGGAAAATTGTGCTCAATTGATAGAAGAAGAATTCAATAAAATGTTTGGCATAATTGATGAGCATGATTGCAATATTGTTGGTATGAACTCTATGAATATCCATGATGCTAATGATATGCAAAGCTACAAGCTTGGGGATGCTATGTTTGATGAAGATGATATTTTTAGTCCCCCAAGTTTTGATGTGCAAATTTGTTATAATGGTAGCATGCCTCCCGTTTATGATGATTATATTGATGAAAGTGGGTTTGGAAGAGTGTCAACTTTAGATAAGAATGATCCCACTATTTTGGAGGGTGTTGAATCTTTTCACAATTTTGATAAATGTGGATTTGGAGAGGTCATGACTTTTATTTAGTGATGAATCCACTATTTTGGAAGAGGTTTCAATTGATTATGAAAACAAAGTTGCTATATATGATGATTATGGTGATGACATGTATGCTATAAAGAATAATGATAACCATGAAACTTGTCATCATGATTTTTATTTTCAATTGGATTATGCCTCACATGATAGTTATTTTGTTGAGTTTGCTCCCACTACTATTCATGAGAATAAATTTGCTTATGTGGAGAGTAAGAAAATTTCTATGCTTGTGGATCATGAAAAGAATGATTTATGTGATAGTTATATTGTTGAATTCATTCATGATGCTACTAAAAATTATTATGAGAGAGGAACATATGCTTTTACATATTTCAATAGTATCAAGTTTCCTCTCTATATGTTGAAAGTTTTGAAGTTGCACTTGTTTTGCCTTCCTATGCTAGTTGATTCTTGCTCCCATGAATTGTTTGCTCACAAAATCCCTATTCATAGGAAGTGGGTTAGACTTAAATGTTCTTGCCATGTGATTCATGATGCTCCCATTATGTTTCAACTCTTATTTTTTATGTGAGCATCATTGAAATCATCATGCCTAGCTAAAAAGGCATTAAGGAAAAGCGCTTGTTGGGAGACAACCCAACATTTACCCCTACTGTTTTTATGTGTTCACATGGTTAGGCTACTGTAGTGATCTTGTTTTATAGCTTTTGTTTCAATAAAGTGCCAAGTAAAACCTTTGGGATAGTGTGGATGATAGTTGACTTGATTCTGTGCAAAAACAGAAACTTTTGCGTCCAGTGCAGAAATTCCTGTATTTTACTTGAACGTCGAAAATTTCTGAATTTTTTAAAGTTAATGGTTACACAATTTTTCTATGTTTTCCTAATTTTTCATAATTTCTGGAGTTACATAAGTATGATATTAATTCAGATCTTTACGTACTGTTCTGTTTTTGATAGATTCTGTTTTCAATGCATAGTTTGCTTGTTATCTAGTTTCTATTGCTTATATTGCTCAATATAAATTGTAGAAATTGTAGAGTACAGTAGGCATTGTGTGAGAACAATTATGAATTTTTTCTTTGACAGTACCAAAGTAAATGATTTGTCCTTATCATACTAACCCATCTCACGAAGTTCTGTTAAGTTTTGTGTGATTGAAGTTTTCAAGTTTTGGGTGAGATATCGATATAAGGAGAATAAGGAGTGACAAGACCCTAAGCTTGGGGATGCCCAAGGCACCCCCAAGGTAATATTCAAGGAAGATCCAAGCAACTAAGCTTGGGGATGCCCCGGAAGGCATCCCCTCTTTCGTCTCCAACATTAACGGTAATCTTACTTGGGGCTATATTTTCATTCGTCACATGATATAAGTTTTGCTTGGAGCATCATTTTATTTTGTTTTGATTTGCTTGCTGTTATTTACAATAATGTTTTGCATCTTTCATTTCAATAAAAATGCCAAGGATAGCCTTTACCATGCTTATCTTGCAAATATATGAGTTGCTGTTTCAAAACAGAAAGTTTATCGCTGTTGCAATAATTATCCAGTAATGTCAGAATGTGATAAAATGTTAAAAAAATTTGCACAATAAGATCTCATAAATTTTCTACAGTGTGGTAAATTTTCAGAATATTTGGAGTTATGGAAATATGAGTAAAATTGCACTCTTTACAGACTGTCCTGTTTAGACAGATTGCTGTTATGTTCGCATTGTTTGCATATGTTTGCTTGTTTAATGATTCTATTTGAGGATAGGAGTATTAAATATGCAGAGGAATTTAGTATGCAATGTTGAATAATAATTTTTTGTGATTTGCTACAGTAGAGAATGATAAGGTTTTTGCATTGGTTTATACTAACTTATCTCACGAGTTCTTGTTGAGTTTTGTGTGTATAAAGTTTTTAAGATTTAGGGAAACCGTGATATAAAAGGAATTAAGGAGACGCAAAAGCTCAAGCTTGATGATGCCCAAGGCACCCCAAGATAATATTTCAAGAAGTCTCAAGCATCTAAGCTTGGGGATGCCCCGGTAGGCATCCCACCTTTCTTCATCAACAATTATCGGTTAGTATCGGTTGAGCCTAATTTTTTGCTTCTTCACTTGAGTTGTGCTATTCTTGGAATGTCATTTTGTTTTGTTTTACTTGCTGTTTTAATAAAATACTTAGATCTGAAAGTTTTTAAATAAGAGAGAGTCCTCAATTAGCTACCCCTTTACTTAACTACTCGCTTGATCTTCACTTATATCTTTTTGGAGTAGTTTGTCATTCACTCTTGTGCTTCACTTATATCCTATGATTAAATTGTTGAATGAATTGAATATCATGAAGTTGAAATTATATGTTCATATCATGCCTAGTGGTAGCTTCACGTTGGGTTTAGAAAGTGAAATCTTTTGAAGCTTGACAATCACAATATTGGTCATACAAGCAATTCATGAATGATTACTATAAGGAAGAGAACTTTCACATGCAAATACACTATCTTGGAAATCTTTTGTGATTGTGAGCCCCCATCAAAATATTATATGCCAAAATTATTGACGTTGGACAAGGAAGACAACGTAATGATTTATGTTTGTTCATATTCACATAGAAGTTATATTGTCATAGATCCTTCAACATGTGGTGCTTGCCCCCCATCCTTGCTAGCCAAAAATTCTGCACCAAGTAGAGATACTACTTGTGCATCCAAAAACCCTTAAACCCAAATCTTATTTTCAAGAGTCCACCATACCTACCTAAGGATTGAGCAAGATTCTTCAAGTAAGTTGTCATCGGTGCAATAAGGCAATAAAAATTGCTTCTAAAAGTGTTAGATCATTTAGTGTAAGAGAAAATTGAGCGTTGTACGAACTTGTGATGGCAAAGAATAAAAGCGACAGACTGCATAATAAAGGTTTCTATCATAAGGGGCAATATAACATGACGTTCTTTTGCACTAAGGGGTTGAGCATACAAACAAAAAGCGCATGGCAACCTTTGCTTCCCTCTGCGAAGGGCCTACCTTTTACTTTTATGTATTTACTTTCATGCAAGAGTCAAAGTTTTTCTCTCTATTCCTTTTTATTTTTCTCTTTTGGCAAGCATCATGTGGTGAGGAAAGATCTAGACACATATACCCAGTTGGATATGGGTAGCATGAGTTATTATTGTTGACATCACCCTTAAGGTGAATACGTTGGGAGGCGAAATTATAAGCCCGTATCTTTCTATGTGTCCGGTTGTAACGTTTTGCTCATGTGTATGCGGTGAGTGTTACCAATCATAGAAGACTATATGATGGTTGAGTATGTGGAGCTCTTACTTAGACTTTGTTGAATAAGTTGAATTGCAATTGCTTGGTGACTGAGAACATAGGTTGTTGAGTTTCAAGAGAATTCATTGTTTGAACCTTAACATGTGAATTGGTTGCTACTTTAACATGAGAAGTTTTATAAGAAAGAATTACTGTTATGATTTTAGGAAAAGTGATTGAAATTGTCATTGATCAAACTTGTGCACTTTGCTAGCATTCACACTTCATAAATTATTTCTTTTATCATTTACCTACTCGAGGACGAGTAGGAATTAAGCTTGGGGATGCTGATACGTCTCCAACGTATTTATAATTTATGAAGTATTCATGCTGTTATATTATCATTCTTGGATGTTTTACAATCATTTTATAGCAACTTTATATCATTTTTTGGGACTAACCTATTGACCCAGTGCCCAGTGTCAATTGCTGTTTTTTTGCTTTTTTTTACATCGCAGGAAATCAATATCAAACGGAGTCCAAACACCGCGAAACTTTTTGTGGATTTTTTATGGACCAGAAAACATCCAATGGGCCAGAGCAGCACCTGGGGGTGCCCCGAGGGGGGCACAACCCATCAGGGCGCGCCTGGGGGCCCAGGCGCGCCCAGGTGGGTTGTGCCCACCTCGGTGGCCTCCTGCACCCCCTCTTCGCCCTATAAATCATCAAATATTCCAAAAACCCTCGGGGTAGCCCAAGATCAGAAGTTCCGCCGCCGCTAGGCCTCTGTATCCACGAGATCCAATCTAGACCCCGTTCCGGCACCCTGCCGGAGGGGGAAATCATCACCAGTGACCATCTTCATCATCCCGGCGGCCACCACGATGAGGAGGGAGTAGTCCACCCTCGGGGCTGAGGGTTTGTACCAGTAGATATGTGTTTAATCTCTCTCTCTCTCTTGTGTTCTTGATGGCACGATCTTGATGTATCGGGAGCTTTGTTAATGTAGTTGGATCATATGGTTTTTCTCCCTCTCTATCTTGTTGTGATGAATTGAGTTTTCCCTTTGAGATTTCATTTTATCAGACTGAATACTATTATGGATTTGAGAGCACTTGATATATGTCTTGCATATGGATACCCGTGGTGACAATGGGGTATTATATTGATTCACTTGATATATGTTTTGGCACTCAACTCGCGGATTCCCGAGGTGACATTGGGGTAATCTATGCATAGGGGTTGATGCATGTTCTTGTCTTTGTTTCTCCGGTAGAAATCTTGGGGCACTCTTTGAGGTTCTTTGTGTTGGATTGAGTATTACGAATCTGAATTTGCTTTGGTGTTATTTTAGTACGAACTCTTGGATAGATCGATCGGAAAGAATTGCTTTGAGGTGGTTTCGTACCCTACAAACAATTTATTCTTATGTTCTCCGCTAGATAAGAACTTTGGAGTGATTCTTCATCGCACGTTGAGGGATGGTTATATGATCCAATTATATTAGCATTGTTGAGAGATTGCACTAGCGAAAGTACGGACCCTAGGCCTTGTTTTCAAGCATTGCAATCCCGTTTGTGCTCACTTTTATCGATTGCTACCTTGCTGTTTTTATTTATTCAGATTATAAAAATATATTTCTACCATTCATATTACACTTTTATCACCATCTCTTCGCCGAACTAGTGCACCTATATAATTTTCCATTGTATTGGGTGTGTTGGGGACATAAGAGATTTCTTGTATTTGGTTGCAGGGTTGTTTGAGAGAGACCACCTTCATCCTACGCCTCCCACGGATTGATAAACCTTAGGTCAACCACTTGAGGGAAAATTGCTACTGTCCTACAAAACTCTGCGCTTGGAGGCCCAACACGAGTCTACAAGAATAAAGTTGCGTAGTAGACATCATAACTCTTTTTTATGGTGTGTTTGTTGGGATCCGATGAACTTTGAGTTTATGATCAGATCTATATTTTTATCCTTGAAAGTTATTTGAGTCTTCTTTTGATCTCTTATATGCATGATTACTTATAGCCTCGTATTTATTCTTCGAATCTTTGGTTTAGTTAGGCCAACTAGATCGATTTTGCTTGCCATGGGAAGAGGTGCTTTATGATGGGTTCGGTCGTGCGGTGTTCTTTCTCAGTGACAGAAGGGGCAGCAAGACACGTATTGATCGTTGCCATTAAGGATAACAAGATGGGGTCTATTCCTACATGAATAGATCTTGTCTACATCATGTCATCGTTCTTATTGCATTACTCCATTTCTCCATGAACTTAATACATTGGATGCATGCTGGATAGCGGTCGATGTGTGGAGTAATAGTAGTAGATGCAGGCAGGAGTCGGTCTACTAATCTTGGACATTCTGCCTATATAATGATCATTGCGTGGATATCGTCATAATTATTTGAAGTTCTATCAATTGCCCAACAGTAATTTGTTTGCCCACCGTATGTTATTTTCTTGAGAGAAGCCACTAGTGAAATCTACGACCCCCGGGTCTATTTTCTCATCATATATCTTCAGATCTACATTGCTATTTGCCTTTTTATTTATTTGCCTCTTTTATTTTCAGATCTATATTATCAAAAACCCAAAAATACCTCGCTGAATTTTATTTGCCGTTATTCTATTTGCATCTACCAAATTATATCTTTATCAATCTTTTACCCGGGAGGGATTGACAACCCCTCTTATGCGTCGGGTTGCAAGTATTTGTTCTTTGTGTGCAGGTACCGTTTACATAGTGTTGCTTGGTTCTGCTACTGGTTCGATAACCTTGGTTTCATCACTGAGGGAAATACCTAACATAGCTGTGCTGCATCATCCCTTCCTCTTCGGGGAAAAATTGACGCGGACATGAGCCATCAAGAAAGGATTTCTGGCGCCGTTGCCGGGAGGATCAAGTCAAGATAGTCTCCCGTCCACGCGCCGATTTCTGGCGCCGTTGCTGGGGAGACATCATGAACATCTATCATGTTCCTAATCACAAATATCATCTCCTTGTAATTTACATTATTTGCCATTTGCCTCTTGTTTTCATCTCCCAGACTTCACAAAAATTTGCTTTTTTTTATTTGCCTTCTTTCCATTTGCCTTTTTCGTGTCAGATCTCTTGTTTGCTTGTGATGCTTTGTGTCTTCTATTTGCTTGCATCTTTGCTTGCTAAAAATTTATTGATATGGATCCTCATCCACTTGCTAATCTTTTCAAAAGATCCAATTATGATGAACCAACTGCTAGTGAATTAAGTTCACTAGATTATCTTTATGAAGTTTTGCTTGAGATTTATGAATCTAAAAATTGTGATGAAGTGTTAAACGAAGGAATTTATAAAGTGATTCATGACAGCTCCTTGAATGAAAAGCATGATTGCAATGATCTTATTATAAATTCTATTAATGTCCATTGTGCTAATAATATGCAAAACCCCAAGCTTGGGGATGCTAATATTGCTAGGTCTACTACTTATTGCAATGATCATGATTGGGGTGATAATGTTTCTTATGATCTTGAAAATTTATTTAAGCCTCATGATGAATTTGATATTGATAATAATGTTTGCAATAATATTGAAAGTGGGTTTGGAAGAGTGTCAACTTTAGGAAAAAAAACAATCCCACATATTTGGAGAGTGTTCAATCTTATGAAATTATTAATAAAAGTGGGTTTTGGGGAGGTCATGGCTTTAGTTGATGTTAATCCCACTATCTTGGAAGATTATAAAACTTTTATGCATGTGGATCATGAAGAGAAAATTTTATATGATAGATATATTGTTGAATTTGATTATGATCCTACATGTAATTATTATGAGAGAGGAAAATATGGTTGTAGAAATTTTCATGTTACTAAATTACCTCTCGTTATGTTGAGATTGCTATTGTTTTTTTTTTCTTACTTGCATATGCTAAATATTTCTTGTCTTGATAACTTGTTTTCCTACAAAATGCCTATGCATAGGAAATATGTTAGACTTAAATGTGTTTGTCACATGTTTATGATGCTCTCTTTGTGTTTCAATTATTATCTTTCTTGTGAGCATCAATAAAATTTCAAGCCTATCTTAATGGCTATAAAGAAAGAGCTTGTTGGGAGGCAACCCAATGAATAAATTTTATTTTTGCATTTTTCTTTCTTTTCTTGAATGTTTGCACAATTATGCCTCTGTTTTGATTGTGTTTTTATGTTTTAATTAGTATTTGGGCCAAGCAAAGCCTTTGGGATCATGTTGGGTGATAGTTGATTTGATCTTGTTGGAAAACAGAAACTTTTGCGTCCAGTAAAATAATTTTGAGGATTCACAGAAGCGATTAAAAATTCTGCATTTTTTACACAAGATTGATATACAAATTTCCTACGTTGTCCGTAGTTTTCAGAAATTTTGGAGTGACAGAAGTATACGAAGTATTCAGATTGCTACAGACTGTTCTGTTTTTGACAGATTCTGTTTTCTTTGCATTGTGTGCTTATTTTGATGAAGCTATGGACTTTATCGGGGGGTATAAGCCATAGTAAAGTTGGAATACAGTAGATATAATGTAAAAATAAAATATTAATGGGTTTGCAATAGTACTTAGAGTGGTGATTTGCTTTGTTATACTAACGGATCTCACGAAGGTTTGTTAAGTTTTGTGTGATTGAAGTTTTCAAGTTTTGGGTGAGGTCACGATGGATGAAGGAATAAGGAGTAAGAAGAGCTTAAGCTTGGGGATGCTACCGCACCCCAAGATAATATTCAAGGATGAACAAGCAACTAAGCCTGGGGATGCCCCGGGTGGCATCCCCTCTTTCTTCTAACAACCATCGGTATTTTACTTGGAGCTATATTTTTATTCGTCACATATCATGAGTTTTGCTTGGAGCGTCTTATATGATATGAGTCTTTTCTTATTTTGCTTTTTGTTTTGTGTCAAGTATCCTTGCTGAACACACCTATTTGAGAGAGCCAAAATTATGCTATGACTTGTTAGAATTGCTCTTAATGCTTCACTTAAATTCTTTGAGCTATGGAATTGCTCTAGTGCTTCACTTATATCTTTTTGAGCACGGTGTGCTTTAATATTTTTGAAGAAATGCTCTCATGCTTCACTTAGATTTATTTGAGAGTAGTAATTTTAAAGAAAATCTCTCATGCTTCACTTATATTATTTTGAGAGATGAAAATTTTTATGCTCGTGTTCTTCACTTAAATTTGTTTGAGCTATCAAAAGTAACATATTAAACTAGTCCCAAAGTGATAGATATTCAAGAGGGATATAATAAAAACTTTCATGAAGATCATTGGATAAAATAAACTTGATTCTTTGTAATAGTTTTGAGATATGATGATTGTGATATGTGAGTCATGTTGATGAGTAATTGTGCTTTAGTAAGAATATTGGTGTTAAGGTTTGTGATTCCCTATGCAAGCACGAAAGTCTATAGTTATGCAATGAAATTACATCCTACTTGTGGTGCATTATTCGGTCTTAGTTATGCTCAATGCTCGCTTATGAGATTTTTCGTTTCTTGGTTGGATGCTTCTCAATCTTTTTGCTAGCCTTCACTTGTACTAAGTAGGAATACTACTTGTGCATCCAAAACCTTAAACCTAGTTTTGCCATATGAGTCCACTATACCTACCTATATGCGGTATTTCCGTGCCGTTCTAAGCAAATTTGTATGTGCCATCTCTAATTTCAAAATATATTTCCTTTTTGTGTGCTTGTACTGCTCATGAAACGGTAGGGGCTGGCCAATATTTTCCATGCTAGATGTGTTATTCTCAAGATGAGTGTTTATTCACTTGTCATTGCACGAGAGTACGACAAAGGTATTAGGGATGCCCAGTCCCAAAATGAAAAAGAAATTTACTTTATGTTGCAAATTAATAAATTCCTTGGAAAGTGTTGGTATGGACGGCACCCGTGGATACGGCTAGCCGTGGAATGTGAAAGTATGGTGGAAAAAGGAATAAACTTTATTTTCTGTTTGGGAACCGCCTATGATATATCTAGCATGGAAAGTGTTGGGAATTACTCGGTCGTTTTCGTTGACGGGAAAAGTATGCCACCCAAAATGTTTTATCTCTCTTTTTCGCTTTGAGCTCTGGCACCTCTACAAATCCCTACTTCCCTCTGCGAAGGGCCTTTCTATTTACTTTATGCAACTTTGTTTTTTATTTGAGTCTCCATCTTCTCTTATAAAGCACCAACTAAGGGGCTCTATGATCGTACTTGAGCATTGGATGTAGCTAATATGCGAGTGTGTTTCATGAATGGATCAATGATTGAGCATGATGGGCTAGGGATAACTTGCTTTAGTGTTGATATTTTGAAAGACATGGTTGCTTGTTGATATGCTTGAGTATTTAAATCTTCATGTCAAAACTAGACTATTGCTTTGAACCATATAAAAGTCCATATGTCCATGCTACAAAAGAAAAGTATGTGATGAACATGTTAGGCAGCATTCCACATCAAAAATTCTGTTTTTATCATTTACCTACTCGAGGACGAGCAGGAATTAAGCTTGGGGATGCTGATACGTCTCCAACATATCTATAATTTTTGATTGTTCCATGCTGTTATATTATCATTCTTGGATGTTTTACAATCATTTTATAGCAACTTTATATCATTTTTTGGGACTAACCTATTGACATAGTGCCCAGTGCCTGTTGCTGTTTTTTGCTTGTTTTTTACTTCGCAGAAAATCAATACCAAACAGCGTCCAAACACAGCGAAACTTTTTGGAGATTTTTCTGGACCAGAAGACACCTGTTGGGCCAAAGAAGTACCAAAGGGGGGCTCCGAGGGGAGTACAACCAACCAGGGCACGCCTGGGGGCCCAAGCGCGCCTAGGTGGGTTGTGCCCACCTCGGCCGCCTCCCGCACCGCCTCTTTGCTCTATAAATACCCCGAAAATCCAAAAACCCTAGGGCAGTCGACGAAACACAATTCCAGCCACCGCAAGTTCCAGAACCACCAGATCCAATCTAGACACCATCACGGAGGGGTTCATCATCCTCATTGGTGCCTCTCCATTGATGCGTGAGTAGTTCATTGTAGACCTACGGGTCCATAGGCAGTAGCTAGATGGCTTCCTCTCTCTCTTTTGATTCTCAATAGAATCGTCTCTTGGAGATCTATTTGATGTAACTCTTTTTTACGGTGTATTTGTTGGGATCCTGTGAACTTT
Organism: Thinopyrum elongatum; assembly: GCA_011799875.1. NCBI lineage: Eukaryota > Viridiplantae > Streptophyta > Magnoliopsida > Poales > Poaceae > Thinopyrum > Thinopyrum elongatum. Next base: position 115,549,050 of record CM022297.1, read on the forward strand.
GAGTTTATGATGAGATCTATATTTTTGTCCATGAAAGTTATTTGAGTCTTCTTTTGATCTCTTATATGCATGATTACTTATAGCCTCGTATTTCTTCTTCGAATCTTTGGTTTAGTTAGGCTAACTAGATCGATTTTTCTTGCCATGGGAAGAGGTGCTTTGTGATGGGTTCGGTCGTGCAGTGTTCTTTCCCAGTGACAGAAGGGGCAGCAAGACACGTATTGATCGTTGCCATTAAGGATAACAAGATGGGGTCTATTCCTACGTGAATAGATCTTGTCTACATCATGTAATCGTTCTTATTGCATTACTTCGTCTCTCCATGAACTTAATACACTAGATGCATGCTGGATAGCGGTCGATGTGTGGAGTAATAGTAGTAGATGCAGGCAGGAGTCGGTCTACTAATCTTGGATGTGATGCCTATATAATGATCATTGCTTGGATATCATCATAATTATTTGAAGTTCTATCAATTGCCCAACAGTAATTTGTTTACCCACTGTATGTTATTTTCTTGAGAGAAGCCACTAGTGAAATCTACGGCCCCCGGGTCTATTTTTTCATCATATATCTTCAGATCTACATTGCTATTTGCCTTTTTATTTATTTGCCTCTTTTATTTTCAGATCTATATTATCAAAAACCCAAAAATACCTCGCTGAATTTTATTTGCCGTTATTCTATTTGCATCTACCAAATTATATCTTTACCAATCTTTTACCCGAGAGGGATTGACAACCCCTCTTACGCGTCGGGTTGCAAGTATTTGTTCTTTGTGTGCAGGTACCTTTTACATAGTGTTGCTTGGTTCTCCTACTGGTTCGATAACCTTGGTTTCATCAGTGAGGTTAATACCTACCGTAGTTGTGTTGCATCATCCCTTCCTCTTCGGGGAAAAACTGATGCGGACACGAGCCATCATCCGCAAGCCGGCTGACCGGGTGGCGGCACTTGGCCGGGTCGCACTGGGGAGCCGGCCAGGGGCGAGTTGGATTGAGGGGTTTTACCTGCCCTAATGTTTTTCAAAGAGATCCGGGTTTCGTTGCCTGCCCGGGGTCTAACCCCCCGATAGTAGTCCCCAAAGCTGTGAAGGCTCGCCGGCTTCAAGTAGGGGGCCTTCGCAGTTTCACCCCCTGAGAAGGTGGCTAGCTTGATGAAGCTAGCAATAGCCGGGTCCCGGCAACACCCACTGTGTGCTGGCTTCCGGATGCCGGATCACGGCATCTCGGCATGGGCGGGAAGCCGAGGCGTTCGCCGAATCTTGGAGGGGAAGGGATGTGCCTCCCGCGGCCCGACACAGGTGCTACATGGTGAATAGTGGTCGGCAAGGCCCTGCCAGGCCACGCGCGCGATGGGATGCGATAGTGGGCTGGACCCCGCCACGTCGCGCCCTCGGCCCACGCGCGGGGATTGGTTGTGGCCGCTGCGGACGGTTGCGCTTCCCCAAGTAATCAAGTCGTGGGGGAAACGTGCCCACATAATGTGGGGAAGTGGAATCGTGGGCGTAGCCGATCCCACTTCCCCACGTCCTGCCGTGGTTATAAAACGGAGCGAGGGGCGTGGTGGAAACGCTCTCGCACGCCCCCCGCTCTCCCTTCGTCTTGCCTTCCTCCTTCTTCAACACCCGAGCACGCCCATGCTGCAGCGCCCACACGCCATCAACAGCCACCAGCGGCCACTCTGACCTCCCGCTTGCCATCGCGCAATGCGCCTCCGAAACAGCCTGCCAATGGCGCGGCCAAATGGTTCCTGGGAGGGGTCCATCATCGACGAAGACGAGATACAGTATCTCCGCAACACCAAGAGGCTGCCGCCAGCGACGAGGGTAGTGGCGCGCGTGCCGGGCGATTAGATCGTGCCGCAGCCGCTGGAGGACGAGCGTGTCGTCTTCTCTAGCCACTTCAAGCGCGGGTTCGGCCTCCCCGTGAGTGATTTCTTCCGGGCCTTCTTGACTTTCTTCGGGCTACAGCCGCACCACCTTGGTGCCAACGTTGTGCTGCAGCTCTCCGGCTTCACCACCCTCTGCGAGGGATACTTGGGCGTGGAGCCGAACATAGATCGGTGGGCTCGTCTGTTCTTCCTCAAGCAACAGGGGCCGGAAGCTGGAGCCATGTCTGACTGCGGGACAGCCGTCATCTCAGTCCGGCCCCACGGCCAGTTCCCCAAGATGCCTCTGGAAGATTCTGCCAAGAAGTGGCGGAATACCTTCTTCTACGCGTGGAATGTCGGAGGGGAGGCCGACAGCATCAACCTGCCGGTGTTTGTCAATGAGCAACCGCTCACTAAGATTGTTGGTGCAATATCTGCCTACCTTGTGTTTTGGGGATTGTTGACAGAAACATGTATGGACTGATTTGTTTGCTAGTGCATATAGAGAGAAAAAGTCCATACACAACCGAAGAGAATGCTATCTCCTATGCTTAGTTCGAGGAACTTCACCGAAGCACATCTGCGTTGCAGAGAAGAACGAGCTATATCTGTTGAAGAGATAGAGTCGAGAAGATTGATGTGAAGAAATCGACCCCTTGAAAGTTTACTGTTGAAGCGTAGCTTTTGGTTCGGTACTGTCGTCCGAAGAAATTGACTGCAGCGATGGAAGTTGAAGACAAAGTGAAGACGTAGTATTCATTTCATTGTTCTTCTTTCATTCTTTCGAGTCATAGGACCTCTATACTATTAAGAGGGGTATAGGTTCTCGATGCTTAGATCCGTTGTGATGCTTAGCCATAACCTAGGAAAGATGCGAGAGAAATCTCTTTGTGCTCCGAGCGAATACTTGCCAGCAAGAGACTGTGTTTATCTTCTCTGCGAGAGATTTGCCTCGGACCGAGGAGTTAGCATTTCTTGCTCTGCAAGAAATGTTACCGTTGTGCTCAAATCCGACCGTTGGAATCGTGTCGTTCGGCCATTGGCTGAGCCCGATGTCTATTTTGGTCATTTCCCATCTGGAAGGCTGCGGCTATAAATAGCCACCCCGCTCCAACTTTGTCCGTCGGCTGCTCCGCTTGAGATTTCTGAGAAGATTGATTTGAGCAACCCCTCTCTGAGTGATTTGAGTTTAAGATCCACCGAGAGAAAAACCAAGAGCCCAAACTTAGACAGTGGTTTACCATCATAGTAGTTTTGAGTGAGAGTTCTTGTACCTATTACTCTTGAGATCTGCGCACTCTCTAGACGGATAGGTTTCGGCTTCGAGTGTTGAAGAGTTGTTGTCTTCACCGAGCCAGATCTTCAGCAACCAAGAGTGATTGTGGTTCACGAAGGTCGACCAAAGGTTTGGAGATCGCCGACAAGGATCTACCATGAGTGAAATCAACCTGAGTTTGACCAGCTCTGCGTTGAAGGAGAATAGGGTGAAGAGAGTTTATCTTCCGTGTTAAGTCACAGCCCCTCCAACCAGACGCAGCCCTTTGGCAGAAGGGTGACTTGGTCTACCAAATCTCTCTGTCACCTTCGAGCACCACTGGTTCTATTCTTCTTCACTGCAATACTTTCGATAGATGTTGTATGCGCTCTGAGATGACCATTATCTGATCTGATACTGTCTGCTGCATTACCTTCATCACATCTCTCGCAGAGTTCTGTATCTTCTGCAGGCTGAGTTATTGTTCATCATATCTTCTCTGTCATAACTTTATTCTTGTTTCCCATCATGATCGTAGTTTTATTGGCATGCTGCATCACCATTATCATTGTTAAGCCTGCCGTAGTTTATGCTCATGTCATTATTGCCTCATACCTTGAAGGCTTTGTTCCTTAGTAGCGAGATTGCATTACATTCTTTTCTACTGATCTTTATTTCCGCTGCCGTGTTTGGGATCAGTTCAAAATATTTGAAAGAATTTCTGAATCTCCCATTCACCCCCCCTCTGGTCGATATACTCTCGGTCCTAACAATTGGTATCAGAGCAGGTTCTCCCTGTCTCTGTTTATTAAAGGTCTAACATCCTTGGAGTTTTGAGTATGTCGTATGCAGGTAGATCCTCGCACTCTGAAAGATTTCCCATCTTTGATGGAAATGACTATTTGTACTGGAAGGAACGGATGAGAATCAGAATTCAAGCAATTGATCCAGAATTGTGGCAAATTGTGGATAATGGATACACTGTTTAACATCCTGATGCTCCATCTTCTGATGACAAAGCTATGATGCGATTGGATGCACAAGCAAAATATATTATCTGTGCAAGTATCTCAAGGGATGTTTTCATTCGGTTCCGAAATCTTGACACTGCAAAGCAACTCTGGGATGCCATCAAAAGTGTTCATGATCAATTCATCTCCAGAACAGACTCTCACACTCAAATGCTTCATGCCATGTTCACTGGGTTCAGAAGTCTTCAAAAGGAAAGTGTCATGGAACTCATGGATAGGCTGACAGACATTGTTAAGAGGCTTCACCAACGAGGAGTAACTGATGTCACCGATAAAGATGTGGTGAACAAGCTACTGGACACACTCGATGAAACTTTCGATCCCATTGTAGCTGAAATCAAACAAAGACCAGACTATGAAGAGCTTCACTATGTTGAGGTCATGTCACTGCTGTCGATTCATGAAGAAAAGATGGAATTGGAAAATGCAGATCAAGAATCTTCTTCAAAAGGTGAAGGAGAAATCCTCTCACACTATGGCAGCTCACAAGAAGAAGAAGAAGAAGAAGATGTTGAGAATCAACACACCATCACAAGAGAATTGGAAATGCTCACACAAAGGCTGAGTGATCTTAGAAGGCAGAACTTGTATCTTGTGAATGATGATGAAGATGACATGCCTAATCCGTCAAGATAGCTACCTCCAAAGGATATGAAGTGCTTCAAGTGCAAACAATTCGGTCATGTCATTGCTGACTGTCCTGGCTGGGATAGCATGCCGAGCAAAAGATGGAAATTTCATCATGACAATGGATTCACTCGGGTTAATCGTCATACTAAGCTCTCGAAGACAAATGAATCTTCCTCATCTTCTTCGACGAGACCAGTCACTGATGTGAAAGCCAAAGCAATCATCGATTCCAATATGAAGAAAATCTCTCAGCTAAACAGGGTATTCACTGACATGAAAATGCATTCTGAAGATGATACTTCTGACAGATTCAGATGATGAAGAATTTTACAAGAGAATTGGAAGAAGCAATGCATATGTTGCCATTGAATCATCGAAGAAATCCTACAAATTAGATGCTGATGATAATGCCTCAAGTGATGTTGAACCTATTGCTTTCTGTCTCATGGAAAAATCATCAAAGGATCAGGTATCGCCAAAGCACCTGAGATCCATGAATGAATATTAACCTGAATACATTTCATATGCTAAGTTGGTGAAAATTGCCAAATCCCAACATGATGAACTAGAGATGCTTGAGAGAAATCTCAGGAAGACCGAAGGATTACTGGTCGAAGAGATGGAGAAAAATAAAAAGTTGGTCGAAGAGCAAGATGCTTTTTCATCAACTATTGATGATCTTACCTCTCAATATGACTCACTTACAGTCGACTACGATAGTTTATCAGATGAACTCCTTAACAGGAATCAAGAACTCGTGTCACTGAAAGAATCTCATAACGAGATGGTGCTAGAGAAAGCTTCTCTCTTCGCCGAGCAATCTGCTCGACTTCCTGATGATTTTGTTCCCCCATGCTTAAAATGTCTAGAACATAGCAATGTTGATTCTCATGCTGAAACTTCTACTACTATTGAGAATATTGCTACTACCGAAATTGGTACTACTAATCCCTCCTCCGAGGATGTTTTTTTTGACAATTCCTCCTCCGAGGATGTTGCTGCTATTACAGAAGAAAATTACAGGTTAAAGGGCTTACTTGAGACTGGAATGCTAAGGAGCCTAAAAGGGCATCAAACCCTGTGTGATGTGCTCAAGAAGTCTATTATGCACAAAAATCCTTAGAAGGAAGGATTAGGTTTCGAAAAGAAACTCAATGTGGATGGATCCTATTGGAATCCCGAGCAGTATCCTCTAACAACTTGGGTTCGTGCAAAGAGTAAAACTCTCAAACCTGAAACTCTAACTGGTTATCATTCACCCATTCCTGTTGATACTGATGAGTTTGTTGACTCAAATCATAAAATCTTCAAACAACAGAATGGTGAGGTTTTTGCTCGATATGTTGGAACTAACTGCAGAACAGGTTCACCCAAGAAGCAAATCTTGGTAAAGAAGTGCATTATTGAAAATTTGTCTGTCACTACTAACCTGACTGTGCAGGATAATCTCGACGAGGAAATGGATATCATTCGCAGTCTACTGAAGAATCCTTTTCGAATGATTATCATCCTAATCTGCGCCAGAAGGAGTACATGCGTACCTCCTCAAATCATTACATTCATGTGTCTGGAAATAATTTCAACGCATATTCATATGATTTTCATCAAAGTGCACAAGTGTTTTGCAGGCCTCTCCGAAGGAATACCCCCACTCAGCTCAAGCAAATGAGATCCTCACCTCCCACGCAAGTGTGGGTTGTGAAGAAAAACTAATCATCTCTTGCAGGAAATTCTCTCAGGGATGTCTCATGCCTATCATAAGCCCTGAGATCAATTATTGTTGGTGCTTATCTTTCTGGTTTCTCTCTCGAATTGTTTGTGTTTTCCTCCATAGATTTTGTGTTTTTTAGTTAATTCTTTTTCTGGTTTGTTCTCAGTTCGTCGTGTCATAAACATGCAACTTGAACTGAAGAAGATTTCACTCCGACGTCCTTGGTCGCGAATGAAATTAACTTCAACATTTCATCTATTTTGGTGCTTGCGCTTCCTCAAACCCTTCGGCATCCAATTCAGTTACCGAGATTTTTGCAGGAAATGGCTGACACGTGCCCACGATCTCTTGATTGTGATCCCGTCTGTTGAATGTGGAACGTCCCTGGTTTTTCGGCCGTAGATTTCGGAGTGGGTAGTTTCTCTCTCAGGCTATATAAACCCTCGCTCCAGGCTTCTCCTTCCTTAGTTCTTTCCCTGTTTGGCCTCAAACCCTCCTCTCGCTCTCCTCCCGAGCCCAAGCTCAAAGCAGCGTCGACGTCAAGCCTCACCGTACAGCTCCGGCGGAGCTCCGTCACCGCTGGTGGCGCCAGTGCGGTAACTCTTCTCTCCCGTGCTGCCGTAGTCGATCTATCTCGCCAAGTTAGGGCATTCAGATCTAGAACTTGCTCTATTCCCTTCCTGTTCTAGGGCAGTTCATCCTGACGCCTTTTATCTTGTGTTATTTTCTTGTGGTAGATCTTTAGGGTTCACTAAGTTATGACCTGTACGGTTTGTAGCAGTTCCTCGTACTTGTCTCTTGAATCTAGGGTTCGCTGTGCGTACATCGAAAGATTAGAGGATTGGTTATGTCGTCTTTAGGCATATTGCAATTCACTCGATGATATCATACAAGTGTATGCCGTGAATCACCTGCTTCTTTCGAAAAACTTATCTATTTTGAGTTAAAATGCTTCTGTGCATGTTTGTGACCTCTTCCTGTGGTTTCCTTCGTATTTGCATTTTTCTCTCAGGAGTGGTCATGGCAAATAGTTTGGATGAGCATTCTGGTTCCGAGGAAGAAATTCCACAGCAGCCACGTATGGCTGACACAACAAAGGTGGTTGAAAGAAAATCTACAAAGCCATCGAAAGCACCGAAGAAAAAGGTCGAATCAGAATCTGCTGAAGAAGAAGATGATGATGTTCCCTCTGCTCAGAGTCAGCCAGAGGATGAGCTAGTCACAGACTCCAAAACTATGTTCTCTGATGGAAATCCCAAGAAGAGTGGTTGTGGAAGAGAAAGGAACACCGCAGCTGAAATGTCTGATCAGGAAACGTACAAGACTCCACCTGGAGTAGAAACTGCTCAAGAAAGGAACAACAGGTTGCAAAAGATTCGCCATCACTGGGCGAAAAAGTGGTTCAACTATGAGAACGTCAGAAGAAAATATCAGATTTTGTTTGCATTCACTTCTCCATGGAATGACTGCATTGCGGAGGGCTGCCTAGGTCCTAATGATGAAAAAGCCAGACCAACTCCTCCTCCCAATGCTAATGCAGACTCGTTAAAAACTATAGCTGATTTTCCAGAGGAAGTTGAGAAATGTGCAAAGGCCAAGGCCAAGCGTGTTGCCAAAGAGGCAAAGAAAAATCAAGTGGAACAGCGAAATTTTGAATTGACTCAATAGGATGTGCTAGAGAAGAAGGAAAGGGCGTCTGCCCGAAAAGAAAAGAAGAAGAGGAAGTCTGTTTCCCCTCGAGCTCCGAAGAAGAAGTTAGTTGCAAGTAAATCTAGGAAGGTTGCATTTGCCTCGTCTGATGAGGATTTTTCTGATGATAATGCTGGCGAAGAAATTCCTATGTATGATCAAAGAGCGCTGCTTGATAAGCCGTACCAGGCTCCATCTCCAGCAAAGATTTCGCCACCAGTAAGATCTTCACCAAGGCTTGCTCCCATCCCCTCAGATAAACCTTCGGGTTCTTCTACCCCAGTGGCGAAGAGAAAGTTGATCACTGATGAAAAAGTTGCTGCTCCTGCCAAGAAGGCGAAGAAAATCATTCCTTCTCCCACAAAGGAATATGATTTTGATCTTATATTTGACATAATTGAAGGTGCCTCCTATGATGCAAATCCAGCTGAGTTGAGCAGTTTGGGTCTACCTGAAGACGTTACCAAGATGGTAGCAAAGCACTTCTCTGAGCTGAGAGAAATTACCAAAGAACTCAGTCAAGTTGTCGATGATAAGAAGCTTCTTGAGAAAATGAGAAGGGAAGCTAAGTCTGAGTCTGAAAGAAAAGACGTAAACAAGGGAATCCTTGAGATCACCAAAGCCCTCACTGTCATGAGAAATAACAAGATTGATTGGCACTCCAAGATGAAGATGGACGTGTCACAGCTTTGTGATCGAAGGAATGATGAGATTAGGCGTCAAGCGGATATTGCATGACGCAGAGAAATAAAAGAAAAACGTCAGAAAGCACAGGCAAGAGCCATCAAGCCAAAAGAAATCAAGGAACGTCATATCCAATCCATATCAACTGATGCGCCCATTGACTCAAGTGCCCCACTGCAACAGATTCAACCATCCCTTCGCTCCGAGGAAGATACCGGGCATCAAGCGGAGCCTGTGACAGTTATCATTCCTACCTCAGTCGAACAAGAAGCTAACGTGGTGGGTATGTATCTAGTCAACCCAGAAGAAGAGAATGTCGTGCCCAAGCAAAATGTTCCTGAAGAAAAGGTGGATGAAGAGATTGAGATGGATAAGGCAGTATCATCGCCTTTGAAGGATATTCGAGCTGAACCCTCTGGTTCCACCAAGGAGGGTAAGAAGGTTGAGGGAGAGCTAGTTGCTTCCCAAGGAAACACCACCCCGGTCTCCTCATCTGGTGTCCTTACCCAGATGGAGGTTGATCTTGCTCCTGGTTCTTTGGCTTCACAGCCAGAACAGGAAGAAAAGAAATTTGAAGAGCCCATGGCTCCCGAAGAGATAGGCCAAGCAGTTGTACCACCAGTGTTAACACAGCAGGTTGAGCAAATTGTGACTCAACAGTCTGAAGAAGTTGTCATGCAGCCCATCGTTGAAGACTCATCGAAAGAGAAGGCCCTAGTGCCTGAATCTGAGAAAGCCGCTGAAGGAGTTCCAGCGAAGAAAAATGACGATCAGTCCAATGATCCTATGCAATCTGCTTCAGAAAAGGTTGCAAAGCCTATTGCACCATTAAAGCCCATTGATGAGAATGCTATAGCCTCTGAAGGTGTTCAGCCGATGGAAATTAGCAAGGAAGAACTTCGGAAAAATCCTCAGGAATCATTTTCGTTGTTCACAAGTGAGTATGGCCCCAATGGCCCCGCATTCAATGAACAACTTCACTCTTCGAAGCTTGCATTCTTTCGGGTCAGCCCATATGAAGGTGAAAGAACGTCATTGTCACTGAGGTTCTGGACAGAAGAATAAGCCATCTATTATGCTCGGATCTTGTTTGGCAAGCATAGGATTTTTAATCACAAGATGTTAAACTTCGCCAAGCTCGAAGAAATGCCTTGCTTCCTTAATGCAATTGATCATATTGAACATGCTCTTCTGAAGGGGTTCATGCGCTTTAATCATGGTTGGAACAAGGAAGTTATTCTTCAGTTCTATGCTATGCTTTACATCTCTAGAGAAATGGGAAATACCGCACCTTGGGCGCTTGAGTGGATGACTGGCAAAGAGAGAATCAAATGCTCAGCAGATCATTTTCTGGCTTTGCTAAATTTGCCTCGATGTGAATTTGAGAACGACAGAGGGCACAGACTGCATTTCTGGGAAGTGTCTTATGCACAACTTCACATCCTAATGGGTCCCACCATGGTGGGGGACTAATGCATTGATGTTGTCCAAAGAAGTTGGCTTATGACAACAAAGTACTATTCCACATCCTGTGCAATACTATCACGCCAACTAACAGGCCAAACTCCATCAAAGGGATCATAGGAAATGCTCTTGTGGCAATATCTCAGGGAATCAAGTTTGACATACCTGTTCTTTTCATTCAAAACCTGGCATGTGCTGCAGATAGCCCTCAGTCATTGAAGCCCTATGCTCCATGGATAATGTTCGCAATCGAGCAGCTCACTAATGAGAAATTCTTCTGGGCCTACGAACCGAAGGTATTCATGCCACCCGTTCGTGACACTTTGCGCATTATGAATGATAATTGCAAAGGAAAGGAACCAGTTGATGTTGCTGCAAATGCTTTTGCGTCTGAAAATGCTCCGAAGATCAAGGAAGCCAGGATTAAAGTCCCTCGCGATGAAAATCCGTCACTCTATGAGATTTGTATTCGCACGCAGCAGACTCTGGAAAGACACATCAAGATGGATAGGAAAGAAAAGGTGGATTTGATGACTGAGCTGAATCTGATTCATAATCACACTCGTCAAATTCTTTTGCATGAGAAGGATGCAAGAAAGCGCTCATGGACCTTGTTAAGAAAGCATTACTCTCGCAAAGATTTATCTAAGAAGGGTCTCTTCAAGGAATATGACTACCTGGACTTGCTTGCTGTCCTGCGCATCCGAAGACAAACTCCAGTGCTCCCACAGCGCTCTGCTTCAACCGATATGTTGTTTGTCAATCATGATGATGAAATCGCAGACATTGCTGAAAGAACATGCGGTGCCCCCATGTTTGGTTTTGGTAATTGATGACAATCTCTATGGACTAATGGTTTCCTTGAGTTATATTTGAAGGATTTGTCCATAGGCTTTTCTTGGAGTCCATTTGTTGGTTTTAAGGAGAGTTTGTGATGACCAAGGTGCTATTCAAGGAATTACCTAAAGATTGGTCATGTGAGAGGTTGATCAAGACTAAGTCAAAGAGTGAATCAAGTTGATCAACACACAAAGCGTAAAAGATGTACCGAGAGGGATCAAGCGACCCCACGGTATGGTAAGCATTGTCAATTACGCTTTGTGTACTAACCCATGGTCTTCGTGAGAGTTCTTTGTGGGGTTAGGTTGCGGTGTGCAAGTTCAAGTGGATCATCACGAAGAGATCATATGCTTGAAGCTTGCCGTCCATTGTGGTGGCAATGGACTTGTGAAGATGCGCCAAAGAGTGACTCACCCATAGTGGAGTATGGGGGAGCAATCAACTAGTCTTCACCAAGCCAACGCAATCAAGAAAGGTGGTCCAACTTGAGGAAGTCAAGATCGTCATCATCTAGCTCAAGTGGACTTTGTGCAAGACAAAGGTTTGCCCTTGATAGGTTTTCTATTTTACCGGTCTCATGGTGGTAGTTGGGAGACCGGGTTATAGGATCGATTGCCGTACTATCAAGGGGGGCTCTCGTTGAGTAGCTTGATCGTATCGTTCGTAGAGAGCTCAAACCATTGCATCCTTGCATCATCTTTATTGGTTCTTGTTTGGTTCTTCTCCTTGTGAGATTTGGAGCTTATGATCATTTTCATGACAAGCTCGGGTTCATCAAAAACGGAGTTCTCATGCATCTTCTATGATGTTTTCGATGTTGGAGGTTATGCCGGTTCTTCTCTGTTGGAGGTTTCACTCCTTTATAAGCTAGGCATACCTCCCATGTCGCTGTTTTGATGCTACTCATTGTCTTCTTTCCAACAAGCTTGAGTTTGCTCAATTCGGAGCTCATTTGCAGAAGTTATGGCAGTTCTGGTTTTATTGTATCCTTCTGTTGTCTTTAGCTGCAAAATGAAGGCCTCCAAGTGCTATAGTTCTGTGGCGTGCGGAAGTACTGCTCAACGGAGCAGTAGTACCGCAGTGGCCCACGGTAGTACCGGCCAGGGAAGCGGTAGTACCGCGCTATGCGGTAGTACCACTCCTCAGGTGCGGTAGTACCGTGGCCTCTAGCCCAGAACACTGGCATGCGCGGAAGTAGGAGCGAAAGTAATTTTTTTACATTCGCGCCCTACACGGTAGTACCGCTCTCAGCGTGCGGTAGTACTGTGCCGGACTTTTGCTCAGCTCCAACCTCAGCGGAAGTAGTCACGGAAGTAATTTTTTACTTCCGTGCAATTCCTGCGCCAGCTAAGCTCTGCCTTATGGTAGTACCGTAGGGGCGCATGGTAGTACCGCTCCGGCGGTTCTACCGCTCGTTGCACTGTGCAACAGGCCCTCATCTGGTCACTACCGCACAAGCGGTAGTACCGCACCCTGCAGCGGTAGTACCGCAACCCTGTGCGGTAGTACCGCGTCGCGCGGGCTGAGTGAGGGGATAACGGTTGGATTTTTTCCCTCCTATAAAACGGGGCCTTCTTCCCCATTGAGCCTTATCCTTTGAGCTCTTGTTCTTCCCCCATTGTTGACCTTCTTCGAGCTTGCTATCTCTCTATCCCTCCATGGATTCTTGCTAGTTTTTGGGGGAAAAGAGAGAGGAGATCTAGATCTACGTTTCCACCAATCACTTTCTCCTCTAGGTGAGGGGAACCCTTTGGATCTAGATCTTGGAGTTCTTCGTGTTATCTTCTTCGTTCTTCCTCTCATTTTCCTCCCTAGCATTAGTTGCTTTGGTGGGATTTGAGAGAGGAGGACTTGGGCACTCCGTGTGCCCTTGCCATTGCATTTGGTGCATCGGTTTGAGTTCTCCACGGTGATACGTGGAAGTGAAGTTGAGTAGCTTATTACTCTTGGGTTCTTGGTATCCTTGAGCTTGTTCCTCTTGGGTGCTTGGGCGCCCTAGACGGTTGGTGGTGTTCGGAGCTCAATCATTGTGGTGTAAAGCTCCGGGCAAGCGTCGGGGTCTCCAATTAGGTTGTGGAGATCGCCCCGAGCAATTTGACGGGTTTCGGTGACCGCCCCCAAGGGTTGCCAAAGTGTACGGGTTCGGTGACCGCCCCCAAGGGTTGCCATTTGTACGGGTTCGGTGACCGCCTTCAAGGGTCCCTTAGTGGAATCACGGCATCTTGCATTGTGCGAGGGCGTGAGGAGATTACGGTGGCCCTAGTGGCTTCTTGGGGAGTATTGTGCCTCCACACCGCTCCAAACGGAGATTAGCATCCGCAAGGGTGTGAACTTCGGGATACATCGTCGTCTCCGCGTGCCTCGGTTATCTCTTACCCGAGCCCTTTTACTTATGCACTTTACTTTGCGATAGCCATATTGTTTCTTGTCATATATCTTGCTATCACTTAGTTGTCTATCTTGCTTAGCATAAGTTGTTGGTGCACATAGGTGAGCCTAGTTGTTGTAGGTTTTGTGCTTGACAAATTAACCGCTAGGTTTATTCCGCATTTGTTCAAGCCTAAACCGTAATTATTTTAAAGCGCCTATTCACCCCCCCCCTCTAGGCGACATCCTCGATCTTTCAGCTGCCGGTACTCGTGTCTACAAGCCAGATGCTCATCGCTCCAAGCCTTCTAAGGCCCAGGCTGCTACTCCTGCTTCTGCCTCGCCCATTCCACATTCTTCTGACTCTGATTCTTCGAGTGGTTTTAATTCGGATTCAGAAGATTCTCCCTCAGAGCAATTCCTCGTGTGTCTTCTCTTACCTTTTGGACACTTGTTGACAAAAGGGGGAGAATTACATCGACTGATAGTTTATCGGGGTTTGCAGGGTGTGTTTTTCATTCGTCATTTGGTGTCCCTTGAACAGTTTGCTTCTTGAACTTATCACACCGCTTGTGGTGGTGAAAAACTCGGTCGTCATGTAACATTAATAACACCCGCCTGCACTGTCATTTGCTTCGCACTATTTGTCTGCAGGTACCATCGATTGTTTGTCCTGAGATTGATTATCATTGACATTATTCATCTTATAGGGAAACATATCTGCTTATCGAAGAAGAGCAGAATATCATCAAGTGATGATACTATTTTGGAGAAACATACTATATCTGTTTTGGATGGATATGCTCTGAATATTATCTCTTTATATCTAACCTTGCAGGATGAGAAAGTCAGTCTATGTACAAATGCCTTTCATGAAGGCAATCTCTATGTCTGACATAGTGTTTTCCTCGTAAATATCCTGTGTATCATCTAAATTGCAGGAAAAACCTCTTCCGAAGCATATCCACTCCGAGCTATATATTCTTACGTTATCCTGCGCTGATCATATTGAATATCTAACATGTAGGAAAAATACATCTCGTGTGTATTCAAACTGTGTTATGAGAAAACCTTCATGATTTATCCTTGTCACAAATCAATCATCGCTTATCTTACGTCTAACTTTCTACAAGGATTTTGTGACAGGAATCAACTCAGACACCGTTGAGTGCATTCTAAGAACTCATAGTCAAGATATAATCAATGGCACTCATACGAAGAGCAATATCACTTCCCCACCTGATCCTTCATGATACGAAGCATATCTTAAGGGGGAGAATGTTTTATCTTCGTAATCATCTCTCGTCCTTCATTATTCTTCACATTACATTCCATTCATTATCCATCATTCGATGTGATCTGTTTTGTCAACAATCGTCCAAAAAGGGGGAGATTGTTGGTGCAATATCTTCCTACCTTGTGTTTTGGGGATTGTTGACAGAAACAGGTATGGACTGATTTGTTTGCTAGTGCATACAGAGAGAAAAAGTCCATACACAATCGAAGAGAATGTTGTCTCCTGTGCTGAGTTCGAGGAACTTCACCGAAGCACATCTGTGTTGCAGAGAAGAATGAGCTATATATGTTGAAGAGATAGAGTCGAGAAGATTGATGTGAATAAATCGACCCCTCGAAAGTTTACTGTTGAAGCGTAGCTTTTGGTTCGGTACTGTCGTCCGAAGAAATTGACTACAGCGATGGAAGTCGAAGACAAAGTGAAGACATAGTATTCATTTCATTGTTCTTCTTTCATTCTTTCGAGTCATAGGACCTCCGTACTATTAAGAGGGGTATAGGTTCTTGATGCTTAGATCCGCTATGATGCTTAGGCATAAACTATGAAAGATGCGAGAGAACTCTCTTTGTGCTTTGAGCGAATACTTGCCAGCAAGAGACTGTGTTTATCTTCGCTGCGAGAGATTTTCCTCGGACCAAGGAGTTAGCATTTCCTGCTCCGCAAGAAATGTTACCGTTGTGCTCAAATCGGACCGTTGGAATCATGTCGTTCGACCATTGGCTGAGCCCGATGTCTAATTTGGTCATTTTCCATCTGGAAGGCTGCGGCTATAAATAGCCACCCCGCTCCAACTTTGTCCGTCGGCTGCTCCGCTTGAGATTTCTGAGAAGATTGATTTGAGCAACCCCTCTCTGAGTGATTTGAGTTAAAGATCCACCGAGAGAAAAACCAAGAGCCCAAACTTAGACAGTGGTTTAGCATCACAGTAGTTTTGAGTGAGAGTTCTTGTACCTATTACTCTTGAGAGCTGCGCACTCTCTAGACGGATAGGTTTCGGCTTCGAGTGTTGAAGAGTTGTTGTCTTCACCGAGCCAGATCTTCAGCAACCAAGAGTGATTGTGGTTCGCGAAGGTCGACCAAAGGTTTGGAGATCGCCGATAAGGATCTACCATGAGTGAAATCAACCTGAGTCTGATCAGCTCTGCATTGAAGGAAAATAGGGTGAAGAGAGTTTATCTTCCGTGTTAAGTCACAGCCCCTCCAACCAGATGGAGCCCTTTGGCAGAAGGGTGAACTAGTCTACCAAATCTCTTTGTCGCCTTCGAGCACCACTGGATCTATTCTTCTTCACTGCAATACTTTCGATAGATATTGTATGCGCTCTGAGATGACCATTATCTGATCTGATACTGTCTGCTGCATTACCTTCATCACAATTCTCGCAGAGTTCTGTATCTTCTGCAGGCTGAGTTATTGTTCGCCATATCTTCTCTGTCATAACTCTGTTCCTGTTTCCCGTCATGATCGTAGTTTTATTGGCATGCTGCAACACCATTATCATCATTAAGCCTGCCATAGTTTATGCTCGTGTCATTATTGCCTCATACCTTGAAGGCTTTGTTCCTCAGTAGCGAGATTGCATTGCATTCTTTTCTACTAATCTTTATTTTCGCTGTCGTGTTTGGGAACAGTTCAAAATATTTGAAAGAATTTTTGAATCTCCCATTCACCCCCTCTTATCGATATACTCTCGATCCTAACAAAGATGAACTGGAGCTACAACCCCAAGAACCCGCCGCAGGCACTGCTGAACCTCTGCAGCCGGATCACCGAGATGACGGGGCGCGAGGGGCTGACCAGGACAGACGTCGTCGCCGCCTTCATTGTGCGCCGGGTCCTGCCGCTGTAGCGCCGGGTTCATCCCATCGGTGAGATGGAGGGCCCCGAGGATCCAAACCGGATGTCGGCCCAAGAGCTGACGTTGAAGCAGGTTGCCAACCGGGTGAACGCCATCTCCAAGGCCGAGATGGACGACGGGTGGCAATTCGGGAAGGCGCCCTACCACAAGGGGCACCCGGCACCAGCGGTGAGTCCCTGGTCCCCATTTTTCGCTATGTCTGGTCTCTTCCTCTGTCCTGATGTGACGAGGGAGGCGTTGCTGCTTGCGGTTGAGTAAATGCGTGACGGAACGAGGGCGCAGGTCAAGGCCGTCGAGCAAGTCGGCTCGGACGGAGAGGAGTCCTTCGCCGAGAACGCGGGACCGGTCGAGGCGCAACCGGCTGGCGCCGATGCCGGCGTGGTGCGCCACGCGGGTAAATCTTTGCACCCGGACCATTTGCGAGACTGGTTGGACGACGACAAGGAGATCTTGAAGGGCGTTGATGGTGCAGCGCCAACGACGGGAGGAGACGGCAGCGTCGACCCCCCAAGATGGCCGAAGAAAATGACCGATGCCGGGTCATCCCGCGTGTGGGCAGCGCCAAGCCGGCCGCACGGGAAGGACGCAGTGTTGCCGGAGCCGGCCCCGAAACACAGGGCGGAGGCGCTGTTGCCGCGCGGGAAGACGGGCGCCAAGAAGGCGCGCCGAGCAGCCCTGGCAGCGCCGACGAGATGGGCCATCCCGAAGGCGATCGGGTAAGTACTAAGTACCGACCGCTACTTATTACTTTCCGTGTTTGCCTTATGTCATCCTTGTAGCTAGCAGGTCACCTCTGGAGCTGGCGCTAGTGGCCACGGCAACCGCGTCTGGTCAGGACCTCGTATTCCGGAAGACCCAGACCAGCGCCATCGACCGGCCGGAGAGCTCGCCCCAAGAGGACCTCGGCCTGGACCCAGTAGACGTGGAGCGCTGCACGTGGCGGGATCGAAACAAGGCCGAGGCGGAGGAGGCGGCGGCCGCTGAGGCAGCGAGGGCGGCCTCGGCCCTGACTTGGGAGAAAGCCGTGGAGATGAGGGGGCAGGCCATCCCCGATTCGGCCTGGGCGGAGATGGCGGAGGTCATGGCGCCGGCCGAGACCATCGTCGAGCCCCAGACGGAGGAGGTGCGCGACTTGGCCGAGCGGGTGGAGATGGCTGTTGACGACCGGGAGGTCATGGAGGTTGACGACGACACCCTGCCCGAACCAACGTGGTCAAGCGGGTGGAGGTCGAAGGGGTGGAGGGGCGGAGGACACCGCCCCGGAAGGAGCGCCACAGGCAACGCCGGCCGCGGGAGAGCCGGCGGGAGGCGGGCATGCCTTGGTGATCACGCAGCCGCCAGTGGCGCCAGGGAACGGCCCTGCCACCGGGTTGTGGCAGCCCCGAGCCGGAGCCGGCGAGGTCGTGTTCAGGCCGTGCACCCAGGAGGAGGCGTCGATGGACGCCGTGTGCCAGCATCTCCGTGGTCGCGAGGGCTGGCTTCAGGCCTTCGTTCAGAGCGAGCTGGAGCAGACGCGGGATCGAGCTGGAGCGCTCCGTAGTGGTTAGTTTTTCTTCTCTTGACTTGTCTTTGCGGCTGGTCAGTGGGGGCACGCTAGCGCACCCACTGGGTGTAGCCCCCGAGATTCGGGCCAACTATAGAGTAGTTGGGTCGAATCTTAAAATGTCTTTGCAGCCTTCGCTAACCCTTGCTCTCCTACAGCACCTAGATGGTCTCCGAGTCGGCGTCCACAACTGGCTTATGTAGAAGCACCACCAGGTCACGCCGCAGCTCGCCGCCAAAGAGGAAGCGCTTCATCTTGCCGAAGGTGCGTCTTGCAGGCTTTTCAGTGGGGGCGCGCCAGCGCACCCACTGGGTGTAGCCCCCGAGATTTGGGACAACTATGAAATAGTTGGGTCAAATCTTAAGGTCTCTATTCTCTTCCCGGCATCTGACTTGAAGTTTTGCCGTGCAGCCGCCGCGGCCGAGGTGCTAGGTCTCTGAATCCGGCTTGCTGAAGCAGGCCAGCAGCGCGACCGGCTGGCTGGCGACAAGAGCCAGCTTCAGGCCGAGGAGGAGCGACTGAAAGCGGAGGCCATCAAGGCGATGGAGGCCCACCACGCGGAGCTCGTCTGTCTAAAGGGCGAGTATGTGGAGGTGGCCGCCGCGAAGGACAGCGAGCTGAAGGCGGCCGTTGAAAAGTACGGCGAGCTCGAGAAGACGCTTGAGGCCCGCAGCCGCGCGTGGGACCTGGAGCGGAATGGTATGTTGTGCAAGGCGCAACACCTGGACGAGCTCCTCCAGCGTAAGTGTTCTTTCCGGCGTCCGGCCGGGTTGCGAGCCGGCTGAAGCTTTTGCAAGTTTTACTGACTTTCTTTCTTCTTGTGCGAGGGGCCTTCCCGGGGATGCAGCCGAAGGCGGAGGCGACCGTACGCGCGCACCGGATGACTCAGGCGGCGGCAGGCGCCATGGTCGACCGGTATGCGGCGTGGTCCTTCCAGGAGCTCATGCTTGCCGCCGAGGGACACCTAAAGACCCTCGATAAGCAAATGGCGAGGTTGTTCCAGGCCGGGTTGGGGATGACAGCTGCCCTCTGGCCGGGGGCGGTGGAGCCCAACAGCGTTACGCGGCTGGCTTGGTGGCTGGAGGCTGGCGTGGCGCGCTTTCATGCATGGAGAGCCTCCGTGGCCCGTGCCGGCGCGGACCTGACGCTGCGGTTCACCATGTCTTGGTATCCGCAATTGAGTCTGGACCAGCTGGCGGCCCAGCTGGCCGGTGCGGAGGCCCAACTGGCGGCGCAGGCGCCCCGTATCGCCAGGCGGGCCAGCTATCTCGCCGGGTTCGCCGCGCTCGACGAGTTCAACGCGGACCGGACGGAGGACGGCAAAGAGTTGCTGTCCGACGACTTTGGTCTGCTGCTTGACGACCCGGCCGGCAGCTTCGATGAGACGGACGCCTACGCGGACGACGAGACCGTGCTGGATGACACTGGCGTCTCGATGGATCCGGAGGGCGGCGTGGAGGAGCCGGCGCGGACCAAAGCCGGCGCGGCGACTGCCACTGATGCGGGGGAGGCGACGAGTGATACGTCTCCAATGTATCTATAATTTTTTATTATTCCATGCTGTTATATTATCATTCTTTGATGTTTTATAATCATTTTATAATCATTTTATATCATTTTTTGGTACTAACCTATTGACATAGTGCCAAGTGCCAGTTGTTGTTTTCTGCATGTTTTTTACATCGCAGGAAATCAATACCAAACGGAGTCCAAATGCAGCGAAACTTTTTGTGGATTTTTTTTGGACCAGAAGACATCCAGTGGGCCAGAGAAGGGCCTGGGGGTGCTCCGAGGGGGGCACAACCCACCAGGGCTTGCCTGGAGGCCCAGGCACGCCCTGGTGGGTTGTGCCCACCTCGGGTGCCCCCTGAACCGCCTCTTTACTCTATAAATACCTCAATATTCCAAAAACCCTAGGGGAGTCAACGAAAATCAATTCCAGCCGCCGCAAGTTCCAGAAACCACAGATCCAATCTAGACACCATCACGGAGGGGTTCATCATCCTCATTGGTGCCTCTCCGATGATGCGTGAGTAGTTCTTTGTAGACCTACGGGTCCGTAGTTAGTAGCTAGATGGCTTTCTCTCTCTCGTTTGATTCTCAATACAATGGTCTCTTGGAGATCCATATGATGTAACTCTTTTTTGCGGTGTGTTTGTTGGGATCCGATGAACTTTGAGATTATGATCAGATCTATCTTTTTATCCATGAAAGTTATTTGAGTTTTCTTTGATCTCTTATATGCATGATTATTTATAGCCTCGTATTTCTTCTCCGATATTTGGGTTTTGTTTGGCCAACTTGATCTATTTATCTTGCAATGGAAAGAGGTGCTTTGTAATGGGTTCGATCTTACGGTGCTTGATCCTAGTGACAGAGAGGGAACCGACACGTATGTATCATTGCTATTAAGGATAACAAGATGGGGTCTATTTCTACATAAATAGATATTTTCTACATCATGTCATCGTTCTTATTGCATTACTTCGTTTCTCCATGAACTTAATACACTAGATGCATGCTGGATAGCGGTCGATGTGTGGAGTAATAGTAGTAGATGCAGGCAGGAGTCGGTCTACTAATCTTGGACGTGATGCCTATATAATGATCATTGCCTGGATATCGCCATGAGTATTTGAAGTTCTATCAATTGCCCAGCAGTAATTTGTTTCCACTGTTTGCTATTTTTCTCGAGAGAAGCCACTAGTGAAAACTACGGCCCCTGGGTCTCTTCTTTATTATATTTGCCTTCGCGATCTATTTTATTTGCTTTTATTTTCAGATCTATTAAACCAAAAATACAAAACTACTTTGCTGCACTTTATTTTATTTGCGATCTATTTATCCAATCTATTACAACTTTCTCCCGTCCTCGTGCCAATTTCTGGCGCCGTTACCCGAAAGGGATTGACAACCCCTTTAACACGTCGGGTTGCGAGTATTTGTTATTTGTGTGCAGGTGCTGTTTACGTAGTATTGCTTGGTTCTCCTACTGGTTCAATAACCTTGGTCTCATCACTGAGGGAAATTCCTACCGTCGCTGTGCTGCATCATCCCTTCCTCTTTGGGGAAATACCGACGTAGTTCTAGCAGGCATCAACGAGCGCGCAACTCGACGCGGCTAATGCCTGATGCTGTCCTGTTTTCTTTTGAAACTGTTAAGTAGCAGGTCCACCCACTGGGGGTGTAGTGACATGTAATGAACTCCGGCCATGAGCCTTTTGTTATGTAAATATTTCTGCGGGTGTTTGCGCTTTTGCTTTTTGTTCTTAAGCTTTTTCGTGCTTGCCCCCTTTTTGGGCTTCCCTCCTGCTAGTCGAAGAGCCGAGTTCCAGTCTGTGACAAGGAGTTCGGCCCTTTGGAGGAGCGCGCAGTACTTAGGCTTTTTCAAACATTGGGCGCGAGTGAAACACCCACTGGGCCGGTTGGCGGCAGGCGGCAAAGCCGGCTGGCGCACAGCTGGTCGTGCGGCAACTTGGCATGGTTGTGCCGGATGGACCGATCCGGCCGATCCAGCTTAGTGGATCTCTATGTGCCAGCGCGTTGGCCTGTGGTTCTTGCCGGCCGAACAGCGGAAGCCGGACTGTGGCTCAGGGCGAAGAGGAGGGCCTTGGCGACTCAGACACTCCGAGATGAACTAAGGGGAATGGTGGGGCGCGGTCGAGTTGGCTAGCCCCCGAGCTAGACGAGCCGACCCGGCGGTGGAGGGCGAAAAATCACAAGGATGTGCGAGACACAATAATTGATAGGAAAAGGTAGCCTCCGAGTGTCGTTCGGGGGTCCTGCTGTCTTTCATTAAACTTCAAAAGGTAGCGATACATACGTGCATACGGCTAACTGTAAAATGGGCGGAGGAGCTCTGCATCCCAAGGCCGGCTTGTTTCTTCACCGACAGTGTCTCTCTTGCGTTTGTTCGGCTTGCGTGCGTCGATGAGGTAGTAGGCGTTGCGGTCACACAAGGCTTTGCTGACGATGAAGGGGCCCTCCCATGGGGAGGCCAACTTGTGCTGGCCGGCTTGCTGCAGGACAAGCCGGAGTACGGGGTCGCCCTCAGGAAATGCGAGGGGCTTGATCTTCTTGTTGTGGTAGTGCCTCAGGCTCTGTTGGTAGATGGCCGATCGGCTGAGGGCCAATAGGCGCGCCTCTTCGAGCAGCTTGACGCCGTCTTCGTGGGCTTCTCTGGCTTGTGCTTCTGTGTACATTGTGACTCGCGGCGAGTCGAACTCGATGTCGGTCGGGATGATGGCTTCGGCTCCATAGACGAGGAAGAACGGGGTGAACCGGTCGACCGGTTTGGCATCTTCCGAAGACTCCAGAGGACGCCCGGCTGCTCGTCAAGCCAGCTGCCGGGTGAGCGGACGAGAGGCTCAACGAGTCGCGGTTTGATGCCGGACAGGATCAGGCCGTTGGCCCGCTCGACCTGGCCATTGGACTGAGGATGAGTGACGGAGGCCAAGTCAAGCCGGATGCCGGAGATGTAGCAGTATTGTGCCAACGCGCCCTTGGCAAAGTTGGTGCCATTGTCCATGATGATGCTGTGTGGGACGCCGTAGCGAACCGCGATGTCCTTGATGAACCGAACGGCCGTCGGCCCATCCAGTTTCTTGATCGGCCTTGCCTCGATCCACTTGGTGAACTTGTCGACTGCCACCAGCAAGTGCACCATGCCGCCTCGAGCGGTCTTGAAGGGTCCCACCATATCGAGTCCCCAGACTGCAAAGGGCCAGGTGATCAGGATGGTTTGTAGGGCTGAAGCCGCTGGTGGCTGCGTTTGCTGAAGCGCTGGCAGCCCTCCCACTTGAGGACCACCGACTCGGCGTCCTTGAGGGCCGTGGGCTAGTAGAAGCCATGGCGGAAAGCCTTGGCCACCAGGGACCTGGAGGCGGCGTGGGGCCCGCACTCGCCCTGGTGGATGTCGAGGAGGATCTCTATGCCCTTTTCTTGCTCAACGCAGTGCTGGAACACGCCGGTCGCTCTGCACTTGACAAGCTCATTGTTGATGATGCTGTAGGCGGACGCACGGCATTGCACTTGCCAGGCCTCGGTCTCGTTCATGGGGCGTGCCCCGCTCTCTAGGAAGGCCAGGATTGGTTGGGCCTAGGACGGAGCCATCATCACGGTGAAGACGGCCATCGGGGCGGGATCCGGGGTGGCAGCCACTGAGCCGGTGCCGGCAGCCCCCAGGTTGGAGGCCGCAGCCCCCGGGCCGGGTTCAGCAGTCCCCAGGCCAAGGTCAGCAGCCCCCGGGTTGGAAACAGCTGCCCCCGGGCCGGGATCAGCAGCCCCCGGGTTGGGGACGGCAGCCCCCGGGCCGGGTTCAGCAGCCCCCGAGACTTGGCCGCGGTCTCCAGGGTTGGGTGGGGGAGCCGCGGGGTCATCTAGGATGAAGATGGATTCGGAATCCGGAGACGGCTTGACAGACGGCTTGCGCAGGTGCTCGAGGGAGGAGCCGGACGGGATAGCTTGCCGGGAGGAGCCAATCTTGGCCAGTGTGTCGACGGCTTCGTTCTCCGAGCGCGGCACGTGGAGGAACTCACAGCCGTCAGAGTTGCTGGAAAGCTGCTGAACCAAGAAACAATAGCTAGCCATGTTGGCATCGCGTGCGTCCCACTCGCCGGACGCTTGCTGCACCACCAGATACGAGTCGCCGTAGCAGAGGATGCGCCGGATGCCAAGTTCTTTGGCAAGCCAGAGGCCATGCACGAGCGCTTCGTACTCGGCGACGTTGTTGGAGGCGGCGAAGTGGATCTGCAATACGTACCGCAGTCTGTCACCCTTGGGGGAGGACAGTACGATGCCGGCCCCCAGGCCGGATCGCATCTTAGAGCCATCAAAGTGCATGCGCCAGTGCGTCGAGTTGGGTGGCGGCGGCAGGTACTGGGTCTCCGTCCAGTCGACGAGGAAGTCGGCCAGCGCCTGGGACTTGATGGTGGTGCGGGGCTCGTAGAGGATAGTGTGGCTCGCCAGCTCGATGGCCCACTTGGCTACCCAGCCGGCAGCATCCCGGCAACCCATGATCTCGCTGATGGGGGCCGTGCTGACCATGGTGATGACGTGTTCTTGGAAGTATTGCCTCAGCTTCTTGGCGGTGAAGTACACGCCGTAGCACATCTTCTGGTAGTGAGGGTAGTTCTGCTTGGAGGCGGAGAGCACCTCGCTCAGGTAGTACACCGGGCGCTGAACTTGCTGGATCTTGCCCTTCTCTGGTCGCTCGACCACCAACACCGTGCTGACCAACCATGAGGAGGCGACGATGTATAGCAACAGCGGCTCCTTGTCGGCCGGCGCGGCCAAGACGGGTGCGGTGGAGAGCATGCGCTTGAGATCCCGGAACGCTTCACCCGCCTGGTCGTTCCACTCGAACAACGACGTCTTCTTCATCAGCTGATATAGGGGCAAGGCCCTCTCGCCCAGCCGGCTGAGAAACCGGCTGAGAGAGGCCAAGCAGCCGGTGAATTTCTGGACATCACACAGCCGAGTTGGCTTGCGCACACGCTCGATGGCCTTGATCTTCTCCGGGTTCGCCTCAATGTCACGCTCCGAGACGAGGAAGCCGAGCAGCTGGCCTGCCAGCACGCCGAACACGCACTTCTACGGGTTGAGCTTGATCTGGTACTGGCACAGATTGGCGAAAGTTTCCTTCAAGTCGTCAAGGAGCGTGAGGTGCTGCTTGGTCTTCACCATGATATCGTCGATGTAGACATGAATATTGCGGCCGAGTTGCTTCAACAAGCATTTCTGCATGCAGCACTGGAAGGTGGCGCCGGCATTCTTCAAGCCAAACGACATGGTGATGTAGCAGTACGCCCCAAAGGGCGTGATGAAGGACGTCTTCAGGGCGTCGTTCGGATCCAGCTTGATCTGATGATAGCCGAAGTAAGCATCCAGGAAGGACAGGAGCTCACAGCCGGCCGTGGAGTCAATCACTTGATCTATCCGCGAGAGGGTGAAAGGATCCTTGGGGCATGCTTTGTTGAGGCTAGTGTAGTCAATACACATGCGCCAGGTATCGTTCTTCTTCAGGATGAGGACTGGGTTGGCCAGCCACTCTGGTTGGAACACCTCCATGATGAAGCCGGCTGCGAGCAGCCGGGCAACTTCTTCACCAATGGTTCTTCTCTTCTCTTCTGAAAAGTGATGTAAGGGTTGACGGACAGGCTTGGCGTCCTTGCGGACGTGTAGTTTGTGCTTGGCATACTCCCTCGGAACTCATGGCATGTCCTTTGGGGACCATGCAAAGATATCCCGATTCTCACGGAGGAAGTCGACGAGCTCGCCTTCCTATTTGCTGCTGAGGCGGGTGCCCACAACCACGTACTTGCTGTAGCTGGGATCGGACGGGTTGAGCTTGACCTTCTTGGTATCCTTTGATGGCTGAAACGAGGCCTCGCCAGCCGACTCCCTGGCTGGAGCCGGCACAGCCAGCTGCTCGCCTGCCAGCGCCATAATCCGGTCGAGCTGGCGCCGCTCCTCGGCTATGACCAGCGATTCGGCTAGTTTGGCACCATCTTGGGTGCACTGCAGAGATTTCTTGTAGTCGCCGGCTACGATGATGAGGCCCTTGGGACCTGTCATCTTCATCTTTAGGTAGGTGTAGTGGGGGACCGCCATGAACTTGGCGAGCTCGGGCCGGCCCAGCAGCGCGTGGTAAGGGCTAGACAGGTCCACCACCTCGAACCAGATGGGCTCGCGCCGGAAGTGGTCGCGGGTGCGGAACAGGACGTCGAGCCGGATCCGGCCGATGGGGGAGCAGGAGAGGCCTGGCACGATGCCGTGGAACACCGTCCGGGTTGGCTCCAGCTGTTTGGCCTCGATGCCGAGCTTGGTCATGGTGTCACGGTAGAGGACGTTGATGCTGCTGCCGCCATCGATGAGGACTCGTGAGAACTTGCAGGTGCGCTTGGTGGCGACTATGGTGGGGTCGAGGACGAGGGCGTATCCACCCGGCGTAGGCATGACAGCTGGGTGGTCCTCCCGGGTCCAACTGACCGGGCGCTCCGACCAGTGCATGTACTCCGGCACGGCCAGGATGACAGTGTTCACCTCCTGCCGGAGCAGGCACTCGCTACGCTTGTCGTCACCAAAGCTGGTGAAGACGACGTAGCAATCGTTCGCGTTGGGGAAGACTTCATCGCGCATGGCGCTGGCTGCCGGTGGCGGGGGCGGCGGCGGAGGCGGCTGCCCCGCACCCGGAGCCGGAGAGGGAGGCGGCGGGATGTTGCCCCTCATGATGCGCTTGGTGATGGCGCACTGCCGGAGCGTGTGCGTAGACGGCCTTGCGCCGCTGTGGTGCTTGCAGGGGGCGTCGAGCATCTCCTCGAAGCTCATGGCGGGTTGCCATGCGGTCTTGCCGGCTCGCTGGCGCTTGCCGGCCGGCTCGGCTGCGGGTGCCTGGTCGGCGGCCGCGACGAGGCGGTTGTCATAGCGGGGAGCCTGCTGCTCGGCCTTGCGCCTGTTGTTCTGCTGGTTGTTCTGCTGGCGGCTGTTCTCGCCAGCCGGCTTGGAGGGTGGTGCCGGCGTCATCCAAAATGACTTGGATCTTCATGGCGGAGTCGGTCGTGGCGTACTTGTCCGCCGTGACCATGAGCACGGCCATGGTGGTTGGCTCGGAGCGCAGGAGCTTGTGCTTGAGGAGGGTGCCATCCCAGCAGCCGCTCACAAAGTACTGGATAGCTTGAACCTCATGGGACCCCTCGCAGCTGTTCCGGAGCTCGGTCCAGCGCGCAAGGTACTCATGGCCGGTTTCGTTCGGCCACTGCACGCACATGGTGAGCTGGCTGGGACGGCCGGGTTGCTTGTAGGTGCTGGTGAAGTTGCGCACGAAGGCCTGCTCGAAGTCGAGCCACGAGTTAACGCTGCCGACCGGCAGGCTATTCAGCCATGTCCGGGCTGAGCCCTGGAGCATGAGCGGGGCGTAGCGCACGGCCAGACGCCGGTTGCTGCCTGCGATGCCGATGGCGGTGGTGTAGTCGATGAGCCAGTCCTCCGGCTTGACGGTCCCGTTGTACTTGGGGGTGTCACGGGAAAGCGTGAACCCTTTATGGAAGGGCTCGTCGCGGATGCGCGGGCTGAAGCAAGCCAGACTGACCGCGTTGTCCTCCTCCAGCTCGAGGGAGAGGGCGAGCTGCTCGATGCGGTGACGAGCGTCGGTGTTGTCGATGTCGCGCGGGCCCAGCCGGCTTGCGACCGGGCCGCGGGGTGCCGGGTCGGCCGAAGCCGGACGGCCACGCCGGCCGGATTGCGGGGGAGGGTCTTGCCGGCGCCGCTCTTCTGGAGCCGGCTCATTGCCCAGGTCGTCACCGGCCGTCAGGGCGTGGTTGCGCCGGGTTCAGGTCCGGCCGGAATGAGCTTCACTCGGGCGCGGGGAAGACGCCGTGTTCCGCTGTTCGGGGTCCTTGGTGCGGTGCAACTCGGATGCCGCGGGAGCGTCAAGGCAGACCTGCTGCGTGTTTGCCGAGGTAAGAAGTTCACGCATGCGCTGCAGGCGTTCCTGCAACTCCACGCCTTGCAGGTTCTCCAGGCCTACTGCGGCCGCCTCCGCGGCGCGCATGTTCTTGACGGGGGTGTCGTAGACGGGCGGAACCACGCCCAGCGTGTGGCTGATGGTGCCGCCACGGGTCCGCACCTCGGCAACCTTGTTGGGCTCGGCCGCAGCCGGCGTGAAGCCGTACGCGGCGTCGCGCTCCCGCTGGATGGCTTCCAGCCGCCGCTGCGTAGCAGCAAGCATCGTGGCGTCATCCAGCAGGCGCTTGCGCTCCTCATCGAGTTGGGCCCTAGCCTGGGTGGTGTTGACGTCGGTGGTGATGGGGACGCTGAGGTTGTGCAGCGTGGCGCGCAACGGGTCGGTCGTGCTGGCGTGCTCCGCCGCGGCCTTGGCAGCAGCGGCCTTCTTCGCGGCACTAGACGAAGTGGAGCTGGAGCCGGTGACGAGCACCTCCACATGGGAGCAGAGATCCGCCACGTCGTCGGAGATGTCACAGCCGAGGGGAACAGGCGAGTCGGTGACGTCGAGCACCTCGCTTGGGTACTCGTCGGGGACGAGCGCGTTGGAGATGTGCAGCGCGCCGAAGGGGACGATGAGCGAGCCGGCGAGGTCGGCCGGCGCCGTGCCGGGCGTAGGGACCGCGCAGTGCGTGACATGCTCGCCGAAGTCGATGAAGGGCCCCGTCTGGAACGTGTCTTCGGCCGGGACCTCGAACTGCCCCACGGTGGGCGCCAACTATCGTGGTGAGCTCACGGCAGATGCCATGGGATGGCTAAAGAGAGGAACAGGCAAGAGGGCACCGGCGGGCTCCAGAGGCAAGGTTGGCACGAACGAGTGTGAGATGCAAGACGTACCCAGGTTCGGGGCTCTCCGGAGATATAATACCCCTAGTCCTGCCGAGTGTGGTTTATATGTGGTGGATACAAGCTTGCTCTTTGAGCTGTTCTGAGGAGGAAGGAAGACTGGCCAGTGCATAGGCAGTTCCCTCTCCGTATGTATGTGTGTGTTCTACTAGGTGATCCCCTTTGCATGGAGGGGCTCCGGGGGGCTTATAGGCTGGCCCCCCGGGGTTACAATGGTCATATTACATGGGCGCGGGGCCCTAGTGTTAGTGTCTAGGAGCCAACAGTGGGGGCCGCCGGACGGCCGGGTCTGCCGGGTCCGTCGGGTGCGGGTCTCGTCGGGCCCACCGGGTGTGGGCCGTACCGGGGCTGCCGGGCGCGGGTACGGCCGGCTACTGGGGACTGTAGACATGCCTTACCGGACGTCATGGGACGGCGATGCCGTCTCGCTACAGGGCTGCGCCTCCGGGACGCCGCCCGCCCTGGGCGGTGGCTTGGTCGGCATGGCTGCCGCGCCCGCCGGGGCCAGCTTAAAGGAGGGAGCACTGTAGCCATGCTTGCTTGTCGCTGGAGGTTGGCCTCTTCGTGGGTGGCCGGCGTGCGCAAGCCGGCTGGCCGGGTTGCGGCACTTGGCCAGGTCGCGGCTCCTGGCCGGGTCGCGCTGGGGAGCCGGCCAGGGGCGAGTCGGATTGAGGGGCTTTACCTGCTCTGATGTTTTTCAAAGAGATCCGGGTTCCGTTGCCTGCCCGGGGTCTAACCCCCCGACATGGATGGAGAAAGTGGTTGAGGGTTTTTGGAGCAATATCACTAAGCACTTTGAGAAAGTGGATCATTAAGCAACACCTCATCCCCTTTTAATTGTATTGGCTTTCCTATGGACTCAATGTGATCTTGGATCACTAAAATAAAGATGAAGAGTCTTGAGCTTTTGCCAATCTTTGTCCTTAGCATTTTGAGGGGTCCACATCTCTTGTCCATGCCATGCCAATCATTGAACATCCTGAAATATTTATCTTGAAAGGATATTAGTTCAATGAGCTATATGTTGTTATGAATTACCAAAACCACCCGGGGATTAGTTGCACTTTCAAAGAGTAGTTTAGTTTAGGATTTCAGTTTAAATTTCGGCTGTCAAGACAATGTGTTCGGCTAGGTTGAACTTACGTAAATTTCGGTTGAAACTAGGTTGAACTTATGCAAATTTGATTTTTACTCCGTTATATATAGGGCATCAGCTAGGTCCGACCAAATCTCGGTAAAGTAAAAATACTCCACTAAGGGTTTACTCCGCTGGATCCTCCGTTATATATAGGGGATCGGTTAGAGTTGCACATGTTAGGGCATTTCTAACCGATCCCCTAAAACTTAGCGGAGTAAAGGGCTTAGTGGAGTATATATACTCCACTAAGTTTTGACCGAACCTAGCCGATCCCCTAAATATAACGGAGTAAATTTTTGTTTTTCTAAACTTTGCAATTCTAGTATAAATTGCCACTACATATTGGCACACATATATAAACTAAACATAAATTTGAATGTTCAACCAAATTACAAATATAGTTTACAAACCAAATTCAAAGTTTACAAATCGAATTTAAACACGCCGAATGGTTCAAATGTAGCAAATAGCATTTCTTAGAAAAACTAGGACTCGCTTAGACGTTGCCAATGATTCTCAACAAGATCTTGTTGGAGCTGAGTATGAACTTGACGGTTCTCGATCTTGTGATGCGCCTCAAGGAATGTTAAGATCTTGTTTGTATCATACTGTGGCTCAACCGGAGTCCCGTTGGTGATGAACCGAAAGTTCTCAAGCATATCTCTCTCATCTTCAATGACCATGTTATGCAATATGATGCAACAAGTCATGATTCGCCATAGAACCTTGGAGTTCCAGTACTCGGCAGGGCCACGAACAATTGCAAAGCGCTTCTGAAGCACACCGAAGGCTCTTTCCACATCTTTCCTTGCAGCTTCTTGACATTGGGCAAAGTGAGTGTTTTTGTTACCTTTTGGACACGAAATTGTTTTGACCAAGGTGGCCCATGATGGATAGATGCCATCTGCAAGGTAGTAACCCATCGAGTAGTTGTGCCCATTGATCCAGTACTCGCAAGCGGGAGCTTCACCTTTTATAAGCCTAGAAAACAGAGGTGATCTCGATAGCACATTCAAGTCATTGTGAGAGCCAGGCAGACCAAAGAATGAATGCCATATCCAAATATCCTTCGATGCAACTGTCTCAAGAATGATTGTTGGATTTATGACGTGGCCTTTGTACTGACCCTTCCAACCTGTAGGACAATTCTTCCATCTCCAGTGCATACAGTCAAGTGATCCAAGCATCCCTGGCCATCCGCTTGCTTCACTCTCGGTCATCAGCCTCTGGGTGTCTTCCTCGGTTGGTGCTCTCAAGTACTCCGAGACAAAGACATCGATCACTGCTCTGGTGAACCTTCGAACAGCCTCCAAGATTGTGTCTTCGCCAATGCGTACATAGTCATCAATTGCATCGGCAGAACACCCATATGCCAAGACTCGAATAGCCGCAATGCATTTCATTAGAGGGCTTGGACTGATCTCTCCAGATGCATTTCTCCGGAGCGTGAACCAGTCATCATATCTCTCAACGGCTTTTGCAATGGTCAGAAAAAGACTTGTGTGCGTCCGAAAGCGTCGGCGAAAGTACTTCTCCAGATAGGTTGGGTTTGGATCAAAGTAGTCTCTCATGATCATGGCATGGCCCTCCGCTCTATCATGGTTGATGTGTATGCAGCCAAATTGTGATCATCTCCTCGGCCGCCGAACATCATGATTGAAAATCATGCCTAAAACGGTGTCAAAGTCATCGTCGTCTTCTTCCTCCTGTTCGGACACCGACGAGTCTTTCAACGCCATCTCCCTCAACCTCTTCATCTAGAATCCAAACGGTTCGGTTCAATCCAAAGGGCTCGGTTCAAAGAGAAACAAACAAAAAAAACTCACCTAGGCAATTCTTCGAACACTTGGGGTGCGGTGGTGGTGCAAAAGCCGGCGGTGTGGTTTAGACCGAACCGGTGAGCTGCGGGTGACCTGCAACGGTGCGCAAGAAAGGTGAGATGCGGCGGGAGCTAGAAAAAGACGAAACTCGAAAGAAAATGGATGAATCAACAATGGCGACGGCGACGGCGTTTCACCTTGATTCCAGCGACGGCGATGGGGCCGAACGGGCGGGCCGACGGGCAGAACGGCGGCGGAGGGCAAGGGATGGAACGAGGTAGCGGAGGGGCTGGCGTGGGACCGACGGGAGGCGCGCCGACGAAGATGCAGCGGCCGCGTGGACGCGGGAGAGAGCCGCAGAGTTTTACTCGGCCACGTATCGGTGGGTAAAAATAGAAATTTTTTGGGGCAGGAGTAAAAATATACTCCTGCCGATCCCCGATCCCCTATACGCGGTTAGTGGAGTATATAGTGGATCGATTAGAAATGCCCTTAGAGGGGAGATAAACATGATTCGAATAAGGGGGCAAAACAAACATTGACGAGAGTAATTTTACATCAAATTGCGACACTTGTGATCGGTAATCCGATGAACATAAAACAGGGCCAATTGCAAGCACAGTGGCATCTTTGCTTCAAGTTGCACATAAAAGAGGGAAAATAAACATTGGGTGGCAGTTTCGATAAATAGAAGTGTCATCTTGGGTTCTATTTGCATATATTGGAGGAAAGATAAACATTGAGGAGAGTAACTTCGAACAAAATGACAACGCTTGTGATCGGTAATCAGATGAACATAAAACAGCGACGGCTGCAAGCACAGTGACTCGCTCAATCGATGGACATTCTTCAGTTCAGTTGCTGCCAACTCGTTCAGATGTAGTAGCGGCTTTCTCAGCCACGGGCTCCGGCTCGGATTTTTTTTGAAACTATGATGATTTTTATAGCAAATTCGGAAACTATACGTCCTGATGCATAAAAACCGAAACTATACGTCCTGATGCATAAAAACCGAAACTATGATCCCGTCGGACTCCTGCTGGCCGAAGATGAGCATTTCGGCCAACACTTGGCCGAAGTAGAGTCTTCGGTCTACTTGCGGCCGAAGAGACGTGGAACAGGGCCGAAGAGCACTCTTTGGTCATCTGTAGGCCGAAGAGTTCGGCCTACAGATGACCAAAGAGTGCTCTTCGGCCCTGTTCCACGTCTCTTCGGCCGCAAGTAGACCGAAGACTCTACTTCGGCCAAGTGTTGGCCGAAATGCTCATCTTCGGCCAACAGGAGGCCGATGGGGTCATAGTTTCGATTTTTATGCGTTCGGTCATATAGTTTTTGAATTTGCTATAAAAAACATGATAGTTTAAAAAAAAAACTCCGGCTCCGACTCGTCGGCGGACCGGGGGAGCATCTCGAAACGGCAGACCGGGCAGAATCGGCTACGGAGGAGCAAGTCGAAGATGCATCTCTGGTGGAAGGAGTGGGAACAGGGAATCATCCTCAGCTTCTTGCCACCGGCCACGAAACCCTCGAGGCACACCACGCAGCCCTGCTCCCTCATCTCGCCCACCTTCGGCGTCTCCATGGCCACCATGGCCTTCAAGGAGGCCGGATCGATGACGGCATATGCACCGTCGTCGTCCCACTCCCAGTGATCCCCGTTTAAGGCGGCCTCGGCCTCCGCGACTCGGATCCGCGCCTCCACGTGCCTCAGTATGAAATCCCGGGACAGCCGGTGGCGAATTTCCGTCCACAAGGCTGGGTCGTCGACGTCCCGCCCGTCGGCGAGAGAGTCGTGGTGATTTTGCATTGCCTGAATCTGCCCTGCTGCTCTGCCCTCGCAAAGCCTAGTCGAGAGACAATCAGCCTTTTGATGAAGACGCGACCTCGATTTAGCACACGCAAATCAATCTACCGACTCCGGCAGTCCGGCTCCAATCAAGAGGCGGGCAAGGCGGGGGCGGCAAAGGTCGGATTCGGTGCCCGCTGCCGCAGTCGGACGAGAGGAGGGGGAGTAATTTTGCCACGGAAAGGTGTTTTGGGGAGAATCGCGCACGAGCGGTGAACCAAACCTGGCCAAGTGGGCCGGCACGGCCCCTGCACTAACATGTCATGGTCCACGGCGGCGGCCCGGTTATAAACAGGCCGTGTTATGCCGACACGCATATGGAACCAACTAATTAGAAGGCATGTTTCTCAAAAAAAAAAAAAAACTAATTAGAAGGCATGCAGGGAGCTAGCTAAGTTGTCGATCGGCTTCGGTTCCCTCTAGCTAGGGTTTCTCCTCCCGGAGGCGATTCTGTCGCCAACCGTCGAGAACTTTGCTTCCCTCCTCCGATTCCCTCTCGGCTGCTCGGTTCGGGCCGACTACGGGGCGATCTAGTATCGTTTCCCGGCCTTGACCGACGCCCTGGGGGTGAGAAGAGAGTTAGGGTTAGTTCGCAAAGTCCGATCTGCTTCCTCGGACTAGGGTTCAAGCTTTGCTGCGGGATGGGTTCTAAGACGGCTGAGGCGTCTGGGTCCAACACCGCATCGGATGTGGAGAAGATGATGGCTGAATTAGGTCTTCGTGAGGAGGACCTTGACGACGTCGTGTTTGATGAAAAGCAGGCGCCACCGAAAGCTGTGAGATGGATGGCTGTGGCTAGGGTTCACATTGATAAGCCATATAGCCAACTCTGGTTCTTCAAGAACATGCGTGCTGCGTGGGATCTGGCTCACGATGTCAAGTTTCGCCCCCTAGAAGACAATCTCTATACTATGCAATTCTTCTGTCTTGGTGATTGGGAGCGCGTTATGCAGGATGGCCCGTGGAACTTCAGAGGTAATGCGGTTGTGATCAAGCCTTATGATGGAATCACAAAGCCTACTGAGGTCACCCTTGATACTATCAATACATGGATCCAAATCCATGATGTTCCAGATCTGTATGCACATCTTGTTGAACCATTAGCAGCAAGGGTGGGGGAAGTTCTATTCAAGGAACCAATAACTCAGGACTTTGCTGGTAATTTTTACCGAGTTTGGGTTAAGATCAATGTGCACAAGCCCCTCAAGAACGCTGTGTCCATGATCCGAGACGGGAAACGGCAGATCTATCGCGTGAGATACGAGCGTCTTCCTGACTGGTGCGTGGTGTGTGGACATCTAGGGCATGTGTACAAGGAACACGGTGACGGCATCCACCCCCCATCTGCCCTGTACTTCAACGATCTGAGGGCCTCCTGGAACATGAACATTGGAGCAGGCCCGGGTGGTGGCCGTGGCAGGGGCCGCCGTGGAGGGCGCTCAGGCCGCGGTGAGAGGGAGAGCAACAAGGCCGAAGACTCAGAGGGCATGACGGAGAATGATCATGATCTTGTTATGCAGGAAGCGGACGACAACCGTAAACGACTATCAAATGACCCCCGGGGTGGGGCTACGCCAGTTCAACTACCGTCTTCGAAGGATCTCCTTCCTCTTCCGACCACGACAGTGCCTGCAAGCCCTCTGCCAAAACAAGAACCAAAGAGGCCTCGTGTGAATTCTGACAAGTCTGCCCTGAAGAAGGGTGGAGTACTTGAAAAACCAACTGATGCAAGATCGGCGACCTCCCACGAGGAGGATCGCCGGGCACAATGAATATTCTATGCTGGAACTGTCGCGGTGCGGGCAAAGCCGCGACAGTCTGAGAGCTTCATGATCTAGCGAAGCAATTTGCCCCGACCGTGCTATGCATAGTGGAGACTCAAATTTCTAAAGCACGGGTTGAGAATCTTGCTGATACTTTAGGTTTCACTCATTCTTATGCTGTTGGTAGTACGGGCCGTAGTGGTGGCCTTGGTTTGTTTTGGAATGATGCAATAAAAAGAAAATGTTTCGGGTTACTCAGAGTATCATATAGATGCTACCGTTAGCTCACACAACAGCCCCGACTGGCGTCTCATGTGTGTCTATGGTGAAGCTCAGGTGGGAGAGAGATACAAAACATGGGACACTCTTAAGTCCCTGGTTGCAGCTAGTTCCTTACCATGGATGTGCCTGGGAGACTTCAACGAGGTTCTATACGCACATGAGCATGTGGGAGCGGGGCAGAGAAGAGCAGCGCAAATGGCTGGGTTCAGAGATGCTTTGGATGTGTGTGCACTCGAGGACTTGGGTTACCAAGGGAGGCCATGGACGTTTGAAAAGAAAACATCAGGAGGATCCTACTGCCGTGTCCGCCTAGACCGAGCAGTGGCTAACAACGACTGGAACATGTTGTTCCCTCATGTAGCGCTCTTCCACGAAACGGCGGCAACATCGGATCATGCGCCAATCCGGCTGCAACTGGAGCCACCGGTTGCCACGCAAAATAGGAAGAAGATTTTCAGGTACGAGCTGTATTGGGAGAAGCATGCAGAGTATAAAGCTGCCCTTGATCACTTGTGGACGGGGGAGCCGGGCGCTAATACGGTGGCTGATTTGAATAAAAAGTTGCAGAACTTGGCTATCTCTTTGACGCAGTGGAGTGGGGCAATGATTGGACAAGTTACTAAGGAAATTAAAAAACTGAGGAGGGAGCTGGACAAGTTGCAGAATGACCCCCAGAGAGTGGCGCCGTCACATGCAGAGGTCAAATTTTCAGATTGCCTGGTGGAACTATATCACATGGAGGAAATCTTACTCCGCCAGAGATCGAGAGTCGACTGGCTCACGGACAGGGACAAAAACACCAAGTACTTCCAACGTAGGGCCAGTATGAGACGCCGGAAAAACCAGATAAAAAATCTCATGAGAGAAGATGGCTCAACGACGCATGATCCCTTCGAGATGGCGAGCTTGACGAACTCTTTTTACAAGAGTCTGTTTATGGCGGAGGGCACGTCGGGAGTTGGAGAAGTTCTTGAGTCAGTCCCTACCAAAGTGACTCCAGAGATGAATGAAAATTTGCTAGCACCATACACAGCCGAGGAGGTAAAGACAGCCCTATTCCAAATGTACCCCACCAAAGCCCCGGGCCCTGATGGATACCCTGCACACTTTTTCCAAAGGCACTGGGCATTGTGTGGTGCCGAAGTAACTGATGTGGTGTTGCGCATTCTTCGTGGTGAGGAAAGCCCGGAGGTGATTAATGAAACTATCCTTGTTCTTATACCTAAGGTAAAGGACCCTACTCAACTTACTCAATTCAGGCCTATTAGTCTTTGCAACGTACTCTACAAGATCGCCTCTAAGGTCCTCTCCAATAGGCTCAAACTAATTTTGCCTGAAATCATATCCGAAGAACAGTCAACTTTTGTTCCAGGAAGGTTGATAACAGATAATATTATTACGTCATATGAATGCTTGCATTTCATGAAGAGGAACAAAGCTCAAAGGAACAGATTTTGCGCGGTGAAGCTGGATATGATGAAAGCATACGATAGAGTTGAGTGGGAATATTTGGAGGCCATCATGCTCAAGCTGGGATTCGCACCAACTTGGGTAACTTTAATTATGAGAATGGTGAGCTCTGTCAAATTTTCAGTTTTATTCAATGGTTGTAAACTTGAGGAATTTGTGCCTTCAAGAGGGATTCGACAGGGGGACCCCATTTCTCCATACTTTTTCTTGATAGCAGCAGA
This sequence comes from Thinopyrum elongatum, assembly GCA_011799875.1. Taxonomy (NCBI): domain Eukaryota; kingdom Viridiplantae; phylum Streptophyta; class Magnoliopsida; order Poales; family Poaceae; genus Thinopyrum; species Thinopyrum elongatum. The sequence continues at coordinate 115,586,178 of CM022297.1, forward strand.
GGGCCTTTCGTGCCTCTTAAAAACTACAAATGAATCATCGCACCTCAGGGGGATTCAAGTAGCTCCAACGGCTCCGCCGGTAAGCCACTTGTTTTTTGCAGATGATAGCCTACTGTTTGTTAAGGCCAATGTTGATGGAGCAATTGAGTTGTCATCCTTGCTAGATGGTTATTGCAATGCGTCTGGGCAACAAGTGAACTTGTCAAAATCTTCAGTGTTTTTAGCAAGGGTTGTCCCAACAATTTGAAGCAGGAGGTGAAGGGCGCTTTGAATATCACCAATGAATCCTTATCGGAGCGGTACTTGGGAATGCCCTCTGATGTAGGTAACAGCAAGAATGGCACCTTCAAGTTCCTGAAAGACAGAGTTTGGAACAAAATTAAAGGGTGGATGGAGAAAATCCTATCTGTAGGAGGAAAAGAAGTCCTAATCAAATCAGTGGCACAAGCTGTTCCGGTGTACTCCATGTCTTGTTTCAAGCTCCCTCGTGGCCTATGTGAGCACTTGAACTCGCTGATTCGCAAATTTTGGTGGGGAAGTAAAGAAGGAAAATGGAAGCCAAGTTGGGTTTCTTGGAGCACTATGACCAGACCCAAGGCATGTGGTGGACTGGGTTTCCGCAACATTAAACTCTTCAACCTGGCCCTACTAGCTAGGCAAGCTTGGAGAATATTGACAGACTCCACCTCCCTAAGTGCACGGATCCTACGAGCTAAGTATTTTCCCTCAACTGACTTTCTGCAAGCAGAACTTGGGCCGGCGCCATCGCAGGTGTGGAGAGCCATCATAGAGGGGCGGGACACTTTGACGCAGGGTTTGGTACGCCGTATTGGTGATGGCCAGACTACCCAGATTTGGCAACACAATTGGCTCCCTCATCCTCATAACATGCGGCCGATCATGAGCAGAGTTCCAAACCCTCCACATATGGTGGGGGAGATGATCTTACCTGATGCTAGCTGGGACCGGGCCACTATCTAGAATGTGTTCTTGCCAACAGATGCAGCGGCAATCCTCTCCATCCCGTTGTGTACTAGACATATAGATGACTTCTGGTCATGGACACACGAGAGGAATGGGACCTTCTCTTTTCGCTCGGCGTACCAAATGCTGGTCACAACGAAACACAGCCGTGAAGCCTGGCTGGAAGGTAGAGTGGATGCATCCAACTTGGAGGGAGAGCAGAAACTATGGTCCAAACTTTGGAAGATTGCAGTCCCCACGAAGGTCAAAATCTTCCTATGGCGACTGGCCCAGCAGTCGATCCCTACAGCTGATCTTCTCCATCATCGGAATATGGCAACGAAGGACACTTGTGGCCTCTGCGGAGCCATTGACTCATGGCAGCACTCTTTGCTCCATTGCCATGCTGCCCGAGCTATTTGGGCGCTTCAAGCACCGGAGATCTTTCAGGTCTTGAATGAGACAACAGAGCCGGACGCCAAGCATTGGGTCTTCCCTCTAATGGAAGCACTTCCATCTGAGGAGTTCACTCAGGTATTGGTCACACTTTGGGCCATCTGGTTCGCGCGTCGTCAATCTCTCCATGAAAACATTTTCCAGAGCCCGATGGCCACGCATATGTTTGTCACAAAATATCTCAGAGAGCTGGCTGAATGCAAACCGAAGGAGGCGGTCCACCCAGGACCAGTCGCTTCCAGCAATCGGGCTAGATGAATCCGCCCGCCCGACGGTTTCGCGAAAATTAGAGTTGATGGAGCAGTACACAGAGCTACAGACGAGGGTTCATACAACACTATATGTAGAGATCAAAGCGGGATGTACCTGGGATCATCAGTAATTAGATGCGTTGGTGTCACCGACCCAACGACATTGGAGACTCTGGCTTGTCGAGAAGCAATGGCGCTAGCACTGGACCTCTCATTATCTCATGTGGTAATTGCTTCTGACTGTAAAAATGCGGTTCAGGACATAAATCTTGGTACGGGAGGGATGAACGCGATCATTGTGAAGGAGATCAGAGCTACTGCTACTCATTTTCATAGTTGTGTCTTCATCTTTGAAGGCAGAGTTTCGAATCAAGAGGCCCATAGCCTTGCTAAGCATGCTTTTGGTCTGGACCCGGGGCACCATGTGTGGCTTATAAACCCCCCAGATCTGAATTGTATCTGTATGAACATTCTTAATTAATAAAGCAAGTGTGTTTAGACTCAAAAAAAATTAGAAGGCATTTGCCTCAAAAAAAACTAATTAGAAGGCATTAGTTTTCAAGGATCTGCGAGCTTCTTGGTTCAAGGGACCAGGGAGTGGACCTGGTGAAGGAAAGGGTGGCCGAGGAGGAGGCAGATCACAAGGAGGCCGCGGAAACGGCCACTCGGGGCGTGGAGGCCGGGGCACAGGACAACCACCCCAGGAGTAGTTTGACACTGAAGCCCCTGTGGATGCTGATATGGAGGATGCGGATGGTAGCCGTAAGAGGACTCAAGTCAATATACCTTTGCTGATGGCACCGGGGGCGACTTCAACACAGATGGGGGATCAAACTCCCTCCGTACCTACTGTACCGCAAAGCCCTTCTTCGAAACAAGTTCCAAAGAGGCCAAAGACAAATCCTACCGCAGTGGAGAAAAACAACGGGAAGAACAGACCGACAAGTACAACTAATGATGCGCGTTTGGCGGACCCCAACGGTGGGTCACGCCTAGCGCAATGAGTTGCTTAGTATGGAACTGCCGCAGGGCTGGCAAACCTGCGACAGTTCGTGAGCTTCGAGATCTCTCGAGGCAACTTGCCCCCTCTATTGTATGCATTCTTGAAACTCAGATAGAGGGCTCACGTGTTGAGAGTTTGGTAGGATCACTAGGATATAATAAAAGCTTTGCTGTAAGTAGCTCTGGTAGGAGTGGTGGACTTGGAATTTTTTGGAATGATGAAATAAAGTTGGAAGATATTGGTTACTCAGAATATCATATTGATGTGTCTATAGAGGAGATGGCAGAAACACAAACTAGAATCACTTTTATCTATGGAGAAGCTCAAACAAGTGAAAGGTATAAGACATGGGATATGTTGCGTGGCATTGTTGGGTCAGGGAATCAGCCATGGGTTGTAATAGGAGACTTTAATGAAATTCTCCATGCATATGAACACGATGGAATCGTCAGCCGAAGCCAATCACAGATGGATGCTTTCCGTGATGCTCTAGATATATGTGGATTAACTGATATCGGTTACAAAGGACTGGGCTGGACTTTCGAGAGGAAAGTGACCGGGGGAACATACACAAGAGTGCGGTTGGACCGGGGTGTGGCAAACCCTGCATGGTCTCTTGCTTCCCCAACGGCCACACTTGAGCACTTGACCACAGCTAGCTTGGATCATGTACTTTTGTTCCTTCGTCTACATGAAGTGCATGCATGCAAAAGGGGCCCGCGGCCTTTCAAATATGAAGTCTGTTGGGAGAGGGACCCCTCGCTGTCGGATGTGGTGAGTAATGGCTGGGCGCATGGCCAGGGAGAATCTGTTGATCAGGTGAAGAGTAAACTAAAGAATCTGTCAGGAGAGCTAGCGACCTGGGATCGGGTGCAGTTTGGCAACGTCAGGCAGGAGATAGCAGCATTCAAAAATGAACTGGTGGTGCTACGAGGAGTTCCAGGAAGATCCGGTCCTAGCCGACAGGAAATTAAAATAAGCGACTGGCTCGTGGAACTATTTCATCGAGAGGAAATACTCTGGAGACAGAGGGCGAGAGTCGAATGGTTAATACACGGGGACAAAAGCACCTAGTTTTTTCATCTTCGAGCAAGTAGGCGCAGGAGGAAGAATCAGATCAAATCATTACAGAAGTCTGACGGACAGATGACAGATAGTGTTGCTGAGATGGAGAACATGACGACAACCTTTTACAAGGATCTTTATACTTCAGAGGGGGTGAGCAACATGGATCAGGTCCTAGAGGCGGTTCCATGCAAAGTCACACAGGCAATGAACGAGTCCTTGAATGTACCTTACAGCAGGGAGGAGGTAAAAATAGCCCTCTTTCAGATGTTCCCAATTAAAGCTCCTGGTCCGGACGGGTTTCCTACCCATTTCTTTCAGCGCCACTGGGAGGTCTGTGGAGATGAAGTGACCAAAGTGGTGTTAAAAATTGTTGAAGGAACCGAGTCAGCGGCATGCATTAATGAAACAGTCCTCGTATTGATACCAAAGCTAAAAAACACCCTATTGTCCCAGTTTCATCCCATTAGTTGTGCAATGTTCTATACAAAATTGCTTCCAAGGTGATCTCAAACCTTCTTAAGGTGGTATTACCTACATAATTTCGGAGGAGCAATCCGCTTTTGTCCCAGGCAGGTTGATTACAGATAATATCATTGCAGCATATGAGTGTCTCCATTTTATGAAGAGAAACAAAGCAAAGAAGCACCAATCTTATGCATTGAAGCTTGACATGATGAAAGCTTATGATAGGGTGGAGTGGCCGTATCTCAGAGCAATTATGTTAAAACTGGGCTTTACTGAGAGGTGGGTAAATATAGTTATGAGCCTTGTCACCACTGTCAAATTCTCTGTCATGTTCATTGGGAAGAAATTAGAGGAGTTTGAACCCTCATGTGGAATCAGACAGAGGGATCCAATTTCCCCGTACTTGTTCTTGCTAGCAGCAGAGGGCCTGTCGTGCTTGTTAAAATCAAGAAGCGAGTCATCCAATTTGGGCGGTCTACAAGTGGCACCTTCGGCGTCACCGGTGAACCATCTTCTATTTGCTGATGACAGCCTACTGTTCTGTAAGGCAAATAGTGCGGGAGCTAATGAGGTGAACCAAGTCTTGAACACTTACTGTCAAGCTTCTGGTCAGCAAATCAATTTTGCCAAATCTTCCATCTTTAGCAAAGGAGTGCCAGATAGTGCAAGACAGGAGATTAAGGGGTTGCTCAATGTTCCTAATAGACTTTGAACAAGAAGTACTTGGGCATGCCTTCGGATGTGGGGAGTTCAAAGAATGGTGCTTTTAAATATTTGAAAGACCGTCTATGGAGTAAAGTGCAGGGATGGATAGAAAATACTCTGTCAACTGCAGGTAAAGAGGTTCTAGTTAAATCGGTTGCCCAGGCCATACCAGTCTATTCCATGTCATGCTTCAATTTGCCTAGAGGATTGTGCGAACACCTTAATATGCTTATCAGAAAGTTTTGGTAGGGTAGTAAGGACGGAAAATGGAAACCACATTGGGTTTCATGGAAGGTTATGACCCAACCTAAAGGCATGGGAGGTCTGGGTTTCATGGACTTTGAACTCTTCAACCTTGCAATGTTAGCACGCCAGGCATGGAGATTGCTCCAAGCCCCGGAATCACTTAGTGCTCGTTTGCTGAAAAGCATATACTACCCCGACACTACAATTTTGCTGGCATCTCTTGGAAGCCATCCAAGTCAGATTTGGAGGGCTATCGTGGATGGTCGTGATGTTTTCAAACAGGGGCTGATTCGAAGGATTGGTAATGGTGAGTCCACATATATTTGGGAAGATACGTGGATACCTAGGGACGAAATGCTAAGGCCATATGGCTGCCGGGTTGCAGATCCTGCAACCTTGGTTTCGGAGCTAATAGATAACACAAGTGCAACTTGGGACACCCACCGTATCAACGAGGTATTTCTGCCAATGGATGCCCAAACTATTATGGGGATACCACTATGCACACGCAACATACAAGACTTCTGGAGCTGGAACTTTGAAAAGAATGGGAACTTTTCAGTCAAGTCGGCTTATCGTATGCTGGTTTCAACACATCAATGTCGAGAAGCCTGGCTGGAGGGTTCAGCGGGCTCATCTTCGGGCGCTATTGAGGAAGGATCATGGAAGATGATGTGGAAAACCCAGGTACCAGCCAAGGTAAAAATGTTTCTATGGAGATTATCTAAACACTCTCTGCCTACAGAGGACATTAGGGTGCATAGACACACGGCAGATGATTCATCATGTGGTCTGTGTGGCTCCCTGGATTCTTGGCGGCATTCATTGATCAGCTGCACTACGTCAAGATGCACCTGGGCACTAGTTGATGAGGATCTTACGCAAAAGCTAGTAACAACGACGGAGCCGAATGCCAAGCAGTGGCCGTTTACCCTAATGGAATAATTGTCACATGATCAGTTCGTTCTTCTGGTTGTCACCCTCTAGGCAATTTGGACGGCTCGGCGTAAGGCTATCCATGAAGGAATTTTCCAAACACCACAAGGTACCCATGCTTTTGTCAAGAGGTTCATCGAGGAGCAGGATATGGTAAACAAGAATAGAGGAATGACAGCCTAGCAGGGTGCTTCTCATGCACTCCCAACTCGCTCGAATGCCCCGCCTTTTGGCTTTTCTAAGATTCATGTGGATGTGGGTGTCCGGACTAGAAGAGGCAGATCGGCAGCTGTTGTTTGCCGCGATAGTCAAGGAAATTATTTGGGGAGTTCGTCACTTGTGATCGCAGGACTTTATGATCCGGCGATACTTGAGGCTATAGCCTGTCGAGAGGCTTTAGCTCTAGCAGAAGACCTTAATTTGCAGAATTTTATTGTCGCCTCAGACTCCAAACAAACAATCTCGGATATCTCTCAAGGCGGTAGAGGCAAGAACGGGTCCATCATCCATGAAATAACACTTAGAGCTGCTATGTTTCAATGTAATTTTACTTTGGAAGGTCGTGATGTTAATTATGAAGCACATAGACTAGCGAAGTACTCACTTAACCTCGGTCCGGGGCGCCACACTTGGTTGGGACAACCCCATGACTCGATTTATATCCCACTTCATGTGGATTTCGGTGAATAAATCTAGTTTTCACCCCTAAAAAACTAATTAGAAGCCCTAAAAAAACTAATTAAAGGGACCCCTCAAAAAAACTAATTAGAGGGAGTTTCTCAAAAAAACTAATTAGAGGGTTTGCCTAAAAAAACTAATTAGAGGGTGCCCTCTGAGGGAAACCCAGAGGCATTTTAATGGGCTAGAAGTGCGTCACTTTGTGTGCCCATCCACTGGTACAGCGAGGTGCTATACAAATGGTTTTTAACCCCTTTCCGCGATGGCGTTTGAAACTGTCACCAAGTGAGTGTGTGTGATACGAGGGTCCTTCCCACACGATCCAGAAACCGTCGGGGATAGGGAGCCTTGATGCATATAGTTGCCCTACTCGTTTGTGCTCGCATTGCCATCGCAGTTGGTATTCTGTGGTGCTACGTTTACGATGCGTGGCCCATCACAAACGGTTCACGATTATAGAACGTCTATGATAAGCAGACAATCACACACATTCACTTTTCCCAAACTGTGTGCAATAACTAATTAAGAAGATTAGCTAATCATCGTACGAGTGTCGGATAGGATTACGAAACGTCGGACCGTCGTAACATCGTCGTACATGATAACTATCGCACACGCTATTCTGTGGTGCAACGTTTACGATGTGTACCACATCAGAAATAGTTCATGGTTGCAAATCATGTACGACAAGGCAACTATTGCAAACGTTTAGTTTGCCCACACCGTTTGTGGTATTGTATGACATCACACACGGTTTGCAAACGGCAACTGTGTGCATGCTCGCACACGTTTCCTCTCTGTGAACTGTGTCAGATTATGGTTTATATCACAAATGTTTGTGTTTTACCGACCGTGTGCGCCGTAATGACCTGCAGAGCGTAATTTCACCATAATTTAATTGCTGCTATTTCAAATTCTATCGGATTTGAATTTAAAGTATGCTATAGCTTTATTCATATCCATCAGGTTCAAACAACCAATGCATTATTCGATTCATAGGTACATATGTTCAAGAATTACATAAGCACCAAATAAAGAATGATGAACCGCAGTTGTATACTTGTACTATTAAAGACGGTAAAGAAAGAGGTGAAATACATTCTGGTTGCTGAACAAGGTGAAGCGGAATGCCCATATTGTGCCCTCCTCCATGCAGAAGGCATGCACGACTCTAGTCCAACCCCTTGTGATGGCCGACCGCCCATCCTTCACTGTCTTCATGAACACATCTAGATAATCATCGTGTTCTGGTAAAAATACTTTAACCTTTGCATGCCCACCAATCATGTAGTTTGAGAGGTAACCTTGAGTAAACTGCTTTGGGAACCACTGCAAAGGAAAAAGATTCAGACATTGTCATCTAACACAACTCATTATGGGCAGTAAAAAGAAGGCTGCACAGTTCATACTTACCATCCCGCAGTTCGCTGTTGTCTTGGATAAAGTGTAAACAAATAGTTTAATTGCCATCTTTTGACCCATTTTACTAACAATCTTTATCAGCTTCGTCATTTGATGCTGGTTCATCAATATCTCATTGCCCCATACACAGAAAGGGTCGAAACGTGGATCTTTACCAATGACATATGTACCTAAAAGCACCAAGTTAATATTAGAAGCTAAACAGCAATTGCACAATGATGTAGTACAACACTCCCTCGGTCCCATTATATAATATCTTATAACATCCAATATACTCACATATTAGATGAATTAACATCTTATATTATGGGACGCAGGGAGTTTATTGCATTTTTACAAATTATCGGTTGATTAACTGTTGCTGTATCCATGGGTTAGAGTTAGTTTGAGCTAGTTTGGGCTCAAATAGCCCTAAAGTATATCAAAACATGAGGGCTAGTTTGAGCTAGTTGCATCGAACCCACCCAAAAAAATTATCCCACCCAAGAGGTGCTAATTGGAGCTAGTTCTCCTAGTGCATTTATTGTCAATCTAACCCTGTCATCCAAACACCTCTTTGGCTAGAGTTAGTTTAGGGTTAGTCATGAGCTAGAAACTAACTCTAACCTCTAGCTAAGTTAGAGTATCCAAACAGGGTTGTGTCGTTGTTGTTGTTGCTGCTGCTCTTCTACGTATATCTAGACATCATCAGAACATTAAGGTAACACTCTTCCTTGTTGCTATGTAGCCTAGGATTGCATATTTAGACATTCAGTACAGTGCATGTTGCTATGTAGCCTCATATATATTACATATGGCCCTAGTTAACCTAACGATAAATGGGTTACAGATATATTCAGATAAAAGTTTGATTCACCGATTAGTCCCTTATCATCCCTTGGCCTATATGGTACCAGCTACCGATATCCTGAACAGTGTGTATATATAAGCCATGGGATGAAACTAACCTCGATGGAAAACAGCAGTCGTTCCCAAAATTGTCTTGTGTAAGTACATCGAGAGGCATGTTAAGCACAACAGGCTAAACATCAACCAAATATATCCATGGCAGACAAAATAATCTCCAAAAGATAGCTTCAGTGTGCAGATTTAAGCACGCTAGTAAAGCAAAACAAGTGGAAAGGTGTGTTAACTGCAACAGGCCTAACATTTAACAACAAGCAAATATAGTCATTCAAACTGGTATTGTGCCGGTCTAAGTACACTGGTTATTGCTAAATAAAAATGGAAAGGCGTGTTAACTACAACATGCAGCAACCAAATGTAGTCATTCATAGTGGTATTGTTGAAACTGGTATTGATGAAATTGAACTGCACAGTTTATACTTGCACATATAGAACATCACGTTGTGAATAACTAGAATAAACAAGGCATACTATGAACAACCAAAGATAGCATTTGAAACTGGACATATGCTAACTACAAACAACCGAACAACCAAAAAACTTTAAAAGAGGCATATGCTAGCTATAACAGGCTTAACAGCAAGCAAATATATGCATTCCTATCGGTATGTTTAAACTGGTATTGATGAAAATGTACTGCACAGTAAATAGTTGCACATATATATAGAGCATCACATTGTGAACAACTGAAATAAACAAGGCATACTGCAAACAACCAAATATAGCAATTAAAACTGGACATATTCTCACTACACTACAAAAGGGATGCGACAAAACAAATCATGGGTTCCCCCCTCTGAAGAGGCACGGCAAAACAAATCATGGGTTTCCTCACTTGTAACAGATGGGCTCGTTCCCGTGGGAAGAGCACGGACCCTGGGTGCGCTCCATGTTGTCGCAGATGGGCTCCTTCCCCTTGGAAGAGCACGGTTGTAGGGTGCCCTCCCTGATGTCGCAGATGGGCTCTTTCCCCTTGGAAGAGCAGATCGGCTCTTTCCCCTTGGAAGAGCCGGAGAGGGTGCCCTCCTCGTGGTCGCCGTCGATGAGGTCTGACTTGGAAGCTGTGGATCCCAAGCCAGCGTCGCAGAACATGTCCTTCAGAAATGACAAAAGGGGCTCGATGGCGATGTAGGATGGCAAATTCTTGACAACGAGCCAGAGGAGATCAGCGGCGGGGCCATGGATGAGATCGACGGCGGTTGAACCCGAGAGATTGGGGGTGGGCCACTTAACCTGTGGCATAGCCCGCGTCAGGCCGTCGCTGTCGACGACCTCGATGTCGTAGCCGGTGTCTGTGACATACCCGCATACTCTAGCTCACTGATTGAGTGCCTGCGGCCAGTAATGGTCGTCAGCTTCCTCGGCGGCCACCTCGGCGACGTCGGGCGAAGAGGTCACGATACACCTCTTTTGGGCCAGTCGCTCCTCGAGCTCCACGGGAAGCGTAGCCGGGCTTAGGCTACGACACTCTGGAGTGGGGGATGGGGATGGGGATCTGTGGGAAAGGGGGCGTTTGGCAGGTGTCGTCTAAGAAACTCAGGGTGGCCTGGGTATGGAGATCGGTGGGTAAGCTGCACGGGCAAACCGGTAGATGTTGACAATGGAGGCCTTGCGGCGGCAGCGGCGGCGACCTTGCTAGGGTTTCGAGCGAGGGAGGGGTTGTGGTGGGGGGGGGTGTGCGCGCGCGCGCGCCCGAGGAGGTTTTGGGGGGTGTGTGTGGAGGGGGGTGTTTGAGGAAATGACGCGGCTACAGAAAATTTTACTACGCGGGAGTGAAATGCCGGGGCTATTGAAAATTTGGATGATGGTGCATCGCACACGGTCCGGAAATAACAACCGTGTGTTATGAAACAGAAAAACCCTCGAGCCGGGCAGATATTTTCGAGGGATGCAGGCGGGAGCGGGAACAACAAACATCACACACGGTCGAAACATAATAACCGTGTGTTATCAAACAGAAAAAACCTGCAGGCGGGTAGATATTTTTGAGAGGGGAAGCCTCATGGAGCCCAATGTACTGTGCTGATGTGCGTGACAGGGGCACCGGTGTGGCACACGGTTAGTGTGAGTGAACCGTGTCTGTTGCGTCATCCGACTTGTCTAATGTTCATAAATTTTGCGAAAATGACGCGGGAAAGGGTCAGAACACGAATACACTTGCATGTGGACCAAATATATGTATGAAAAGGCTGGTTTGATGTTCAAATACCAAATGCAACTTCGATGTGGCACCTATCTCGCAAAGCGCACGGTGTTGCTTGGCCCCCCTCGTGTCGTCAGGAGGGGAATCCTAAGCTATGAACACATGCCCGCCCCCACGGAGGTTCACCTAGCAAAGTGCGAAGTAGCAGTTCCCCCCCCCCCCCATCACACACACACGCACGCACACACACACACACACGCACACACACACACGCGCGCGCGCGCGCGTGCACACGCATGCACACACACACACACACTTTCAGTCCGCGGGAGAGGGCATCTCACCAAGCTGTATCGTAAAACAAACCAAGAATAATCCACCTTGGTCGTACAACCTCTCTCTTGTTGTTGGTCAAAGTGATGGCCGTCCATGCGACCCCAGAGATGGGCTAGTGATACGTCTCCAATGTATCTATAATTTTTTATTGTTCCATGCTATTATATTATCTAATTTGGATGTTTTATATGCATTAATATGCTATTTTATATTATTTTTGGGACTAACCTATTAACCTAGAGCCCAATGCCAGTTTCTGTTTTTTCCATGTTTTTGAGTTTTACAGAAAAGGAATATCAAACGGAGTCCAAACGGAATAAAACTTTCGTGATGATTTTTCTTGGACCAGAAGACATCAACGGAGCTTGGAGAGAGGGTCAGAAGAGTCCTGAGGGACCCACAAGCCCTCAGGGCGCGCCCCCTGGCTTGTGGGCCCCCCGGGAGTCCTCCAACCCTAATTCTTGGCCTATAAATTCCCAAATATTCCCAAACCAACAAAAGCGTCCACCAAAATACTTTTCCACCGCCGCAAGCCTCTGTTCCCATGAGATCCCATCTTGGGGCCTTTTCCGGCACCCTGCTGGAGGGTGATTTGATCACGGAGGGCTTCTACATCAACCCTATTGCCCTTCCGATGATGCGTGAGTAGTTTACCACAGACCTACGGGTCCATAGCTAGTAGCTAGATGGCTTCTTCTCTCTCTTTGATCTTCAATACAATGTTCTCCTCGATGTTCTTGGAGTTCTATCCGATGTAATATTCTTTTGCGGTGTGTTTGTCGAGATTCGATGAATTGTGGATTTATGATCAGATTATCTATGAATATTATTTGAGTCTTTTCTGGACTCTTTTATGCATGATTAAATATATTTGTATTTCTCTTCGAATTATCAGTTTGGTTTGGCAAACTAGATTGGTTTTTCTTGCAATGGGAGAGGTGCTTAGTTTTGGGTTCAATCTTGCGGTGTCCTCACCCAGTGACAAAGTAGGGGTAGCGAGGCACGTATTGTATTGTTGCCATCAAGGGTAAAAAGATGGGGTTTACATCATATTGCTTGAGTTTATCCCTCTACATCATGTCATCTTACTTAAGGCGTTACTCCATTCTTATGAACTTAATATTCTACATGCATGCTGGATAGCGGTCGATGTGTGGAGTAATAGTAGTAGATGCAGGCAGGAGTTGGTCTACTTGACACGGACATGATGCCTATATTCATAATCATTGCCTTGGATATCGTCATAACTTTGCGCTTTTCTATCAATTGCTCGACAGTAATTTGTTCACCCACCGTATGTTTTCTTTCAAGAGAGAAGCCTCTAGTGAAATCTATGGCCCCCGGATCTATTTTCCATCATATATTTTTAGATATATAAACCAAAAAACCCAAAAATACCTTGCTGCAATTTATTTGTTTTTACTTTGTTTTACATTTTAGTATTCTTTTATATCTATCTCTATCAGATCTCATCCTTGCAAGTGACCGTGAAGGGATTGACAACCCCTTTATCGCGTTGGGTGCAAGTGTTTGATTGTTTGTGCAAGTGCATAGATTGGAGACTTGCTTGTACCTCCTACTGGATTGATACCTTGGTTCTCAAACTGAGGGAAATACTTATCTCTACTTTGTTGCATCACCCTTTCCTCTTCAAGGGAAAAACCAACGCAAGCTCAAGAAGTAGCAGGAAGAATTTCTGGCGCCATTGCCGGGGAGGTTCTACATCAAGCCTACCAAGTACCCATCATAAACTCTCATCTCATGCATTACATTATTCGCCATTTGCCTCTCATTTTCCTCTCCCCCACTTCTAAAACATTTTCAGAAAATCACAAAAATATTCACCTTTTTATTCGCCCTTCTTCCGTTCGTCTTTTCGTTTGCTTTTTGGTTGCTTGTGTGCTAGATTGCTTGCTTTGTCATGATGACTCAAGAGAATACCAAGTTGTGTGACTTTTCCAACACTAATAATAATGATTTTATTAGTACTCCGATTGCTCCCACCACTAGTGCGGAATCTTATGAAATTAATGCCGCTTTGCTGAATCTTGTTATGAAAGGTCAATTTTTCGGCCTTCCTAGTGAAGATGCCGCATCCCATCTAAATACTTTCATTGAGTTGTGTGATATGCAAAAGAAAAAAGATGTGGCTAATGATATTGTTAAATTGAAGCTATTTCCGTTCTCACTACGAGATCGTGCTAAAACTTGGTTTTGATCTTTGCCTAAAAATATTATTGATTCATGGAATAAGTGTAAAGATGCTTTTATTTCCAAGTATTTTCCTCCCGCTAAGATCATCTCCCTTAGGAACGATATAATGAATTTTAAGCAACTTGATCATGAACATGTTGCACAATCTTGGGAGAGCATGAAATTGATGATAAGAAATTGCCCTACTCATGGTTTAAGTTTATGGATGATCATACAAAAAAATTATGCGGGGTTAAATTTTGCATCTAGAAATCTTTTGGATTCCGCCGCGGGTGGTACCTTTATGGAAATCACATTAGGAGAAGCTACTAAACTCCTAGATAATATTATGGCAAATTAGTCTCAATGGCATACCGAAAGATCTTCTACTAGTAAAAAGTGCATGCGATTGAAGAAATTAATACTTTGAGTGGAAAGATGGATGAATTAATGAAATTGTTTACTAGTAAGAGTGATCCTATCGATCCTAATGATATGCCTTTGTCTTCTTTGATTGAGAATAATAATGAATCTATGGATGTGAATTTTGTTGGTAGGAACAATTTTGGTAACAACGCGTATAGAGGGAATTTCAACCCTAGGCATTTTCCTAGTAATTCCTCTAATAATTATGGTAATTCCTACAACAATTCTTATGGAAATTATAATAAAACACCCTCTGATCTTGAGAATAATATTAAAGATTTCATAAAATGTCAAAAGAATTTCAATGCTATGGTTGAAGAAATATTGCTTAAGTTTGATGATTTGGCTAGGAACATTGATAGAATTTCGCTTGAGATTGATTCTTTGAAGATTAGATATATACCACCCCAGCATGATATTAATGAGTCTCTGAAAGCTATTAAAAAATTTATTGATGAGTGTAAAGAAAGAACCGCTAGGATGCGTGCTAAGCGAGATTGGTTTGTAAAAGCGTGTTCTTCTAGTTTTTGAGAGAATAATGATGAAGATCTTAAAGTGATTGGTGTGAGTCCTATTGAATCTTTGTTTTCGAATATAAATCTTGATAAATATGGGACTGGAGATGAGTCAACTTTAGCTAGAAGGCGTCCCAATGGTTCGGAGTTTAAAGATCTTAATGAAAAAATTGATAAAATTGATAAAAGTGAGATTGGAGAGGTCAAAACTTTAAGTAGCGATGAACCCACTCTTTTGGATTCCAAGGACTTTAATTATGATAATTGTCCTTTGATAGATTTTATTTCCTTGTTGCAATCCATGTTGAATTCTCCTCATGCTTATAATCAAAATAAGGCTTTTACTAAACATATCGTTGATGCTATGATGAAATCTTTTGAAGAAAAACTTGAGTTGGAAGTTTCTATCCCTAGAAAGCTTTATGATGAGTGGGAACCTACTATTAAGATTAAAATTAAAGATTATTAGTTCCATGCTTTGTGTGATTTGGGTGCTAGCGTTTCCACGATTCCAAAAACTTTATGTGATGTGTTTGGTTTCCGTGAATTTGATGATTGTTCTTTGAATTTGCATCTAGTGGATTCCACTATTAAGAAACCTATGGGAAGGATTAATGATGTTCTTATTGTTGCAAACAGGAAGTATGTACCCGTAGATTTCATTGTGCTTGATATAGATTGCAATCCTACATGTCCTATTATTCTTGGTAGACCTTTCCTTAGAACGATTGGTGCAATTATTGATATGAAAGAAGGAAACATTAGATTTCAATTTGCGTTAAGGAAGGGCATGGAACACTTTCCAAGAAAGAAAATTAAGTTGCCATATGAATCTATTATGAGGGCTACTTATGGATTTAATACCAAAGATGACTATACCTAGATCTATGTTTTATGCCTAGCTAGGGGTGTTAAACAATAGCGCTTGTTGGGAGGCAACCCAATTTTATTTTTATGTTTTATGTTTTTGGTTATATTATTGAATAAATACACATTATTACCTCTGTATTAATTGTGTTTTAGTGTTTTAATTAGTGTTTGATCCAAGTAAGACATTTGGGATGGCTTACGGTGATAGTTGATTTGATTTTGCTGAAAACAGAAACTTTTGTGTACAGTTGGAGAATTTTTGAAATACACAGAAGAGACGAAAAATTCTGAATTTTTTACACAAGATTTATATACAAATTTCCCAGGTTTTACTAATTTTCCAGAATTTTTTGAGTTAAATAAGTATACAAAGTTTACAGATTTCTACAGACTGTTCTGTTTTTGACAGATTCTGTTTTCTATGTGTAGTTTGCTTATTTTGATGAATCTATGGGTAGTATCGGGGGGTATGAACCATGAAGAAGTTGGAATACAATATATATTACACCAATATAAATAAATAATGAGTTCACAACAGTACCAAAAGTGGTGATTTATTTTATTATACTAACGGATCTCATGAGTTTTCTATTGAGTTTTGTGTTGTGAAGTTTTCAAGTTTTGGGTAAAGATTTGATGGACTATGGAATAAGGAGTGGCAAGAGCCTAAGCTTGGGGATGCCCAAGGCACCCCAAGGTAATATTTAAGGACAACCAAGCATCTAAGCTTGGGGATGCCCTGGATGGCATCCCCTCTTTCGTCTTCGATCCATCGGTAAATTACTTGAGGCTATATTTTTATTCACCACATGATATGTTTTTGCTTGGAGCGTCTTGTATGATATGAGTCTTTGATTTTTAGTTTGACACAATCACCCTTGCTGTACACACCTTTTGATATGGACACGCATTAATCATGAATTTATTAGAATACTCTATGTGCTTCACTTATATCTTTTGAGCTAGGCAGTTTTGCTCTAGTGCTTCACTTATATCTTTTTAGAGCACGGTGGTGGTTTTATTTTATAGAAATTGTTGAACTCTCATGCTTCACTTATATTATTTTGAGAGTCTCTAAATAGCATGGTAATTTGCTTAGGTTATGAATTTAGTCCTAATATGATGGGCATCCAAGAGGGATATAATAAAAACTTTCATATAAAGAGCATTTAATACTATGAGAAGTTTGATTCCTTGCATATTGTTTTGAGATATAAAGATGGTGATATTAGAGTCATGCTAGTGAGTAATTGTGGATTGGTAGAAATACTTGTGTTAAAGTTTGTGATTCCTGTAGCATGCACGTATCGTGAACCGTTATGTGATGAAGTCGGAGCATGATTTATTCTTTGATTGTCTTCCTTATGAGTGGCGGTCGGGGACGAGCGATAGTCTTTTCCTACCAATCTATCCCCCTAGGAGCATGCGTGTAGTACTTTTTTTTATGACTAGTAATTTTTTGCAATAAGTATGTGAGTTCTTTATGACTAATGTTGAGTCCATGGATTATACGCACTCTCACCCTTCCACCTTTGCTAGCCTCTCTAGTACCGCGCAACTTTCGCCGATGCATTAAACCCACCATATACCCTTCCTCAAAACAACCACCATACCTACCTATTATGGCATTTTCATAGCCATTCCAAGATATATTGCCATGCAACTTCCACCGTTCCGTTTATTATGACACACACCATCATTGTCATATTGCTTTGCATGATCTGGTAGTTGGCATAGTATTTGTGGCAAAGCCACCGTTCATATTTTTTATACATGTCACTCTTGATCATTGCACATCCCGGTACACCGCTGGAGGCTTTCATATAGAGTCATACTTTGCTCTAGTATCGAGTTGTAATTCTTGAGTTGTAAGTAAATAAAAGTCTGATGATCATCATTATTAAAGCATTGTCCCATGTGAGGAAAGGATGATGGAGGCTATGATTCCCCCACAAGTCGGGATGAGACTCCGGACAAAAAAAAGGAGAAAAAAGAGAGGCCAAAGAGCCCAAAATAATAAAAAATGAGAGAAAAGAGAGAAGGGACAATGTTACTATCCTTTTTCCACACTTGTGCTTCAAAGTAGCACCATGATCTTCATGATAGAGAGTCTCCTATTTTGTCACTTTCATATACTAGTGGGAATTTTTCATTATAGAACTTGGCTTGTATATTCCAATGATGGGCTTCCTCAAATTGCCCTAGGTCTTCGTGAGCAAGCGAGTTGGATGCACACCCACTTAGTTTCATTTTGAGCTTTCATACACTTATAGCTCTAGTGCATCCGTTGCATGGCAATCCCTACTCACTCACATTGATATCTATTGATGGGCATCTCCATAGCCCGTTAATACGCCTAGTTGATGTGAGACTTTCTCCTTCCTTTTGTCTTATCCACAACCACCATATTCTATTCCACCTATAGTGCTATATCCATGGCTCACGCTCATGTATTGCGTGAAAGTTGAAAAAGTTTGAGAACATCAAAAGTATGAAACAATTGCTTGGCTTGTCATCGGGGTTGTGCATGATAAAATACTTTGTGTGATGAAGATGGAGCATAGCCAGACTATATGATTTTGTAGGGATAACTTTCTTTGGCCATGTTATTTTGAGAAGACATGATTGCTTTATTAGTATGCTTGAAGTATTGTTATTTTTATGTCAATATTAAACTTTTGTTTTTGAATCTTATGGATCTGAATATTCATGCCACAATAAAGAAGATTACATGGATAAATATGTTAGGTAGCATTCCACATCAAAAATTCTGTTTTTATCATTTATCTACTCGAGGACGAGTAGGAATTAAGCTTGGGGATGCTTGATACATCTCCAACTTATCTATAATTTTTTATTGTTCCATGCTATTATATTATCCATTTTGGATGTTTTATATGCATTATATGCTATTTTATATTATTTTTGGGACTAACCTATTAACCTAGAGCCCAGTGCCAGTTTCTGTTTTTTTCCTTGTTTTTGAGTTTTACAGAAAAGGAATATCAAACGGAGTCCAAACGGAATAAAACTTTCGCGATGATTTTTCTTGCACCAGAAGACATCCACGGAGCTTGCAGTGGTACAGAGACGTGCTATACAAACGGTTTTTACCCCCTTTCCGCGATGGAGTTTTAAAACGTCACCTAGTGAGTGTGTGCGATAGGGGGGTCCTTCCCACACGACCCAGAAACCATCAGGGATAGGCCCTCCGGCCACACAGGCGGGGCGAAATGAGCTCGTGTGCGATCGGGCGAGGCATCGAAACCCAATCGTTTCCGTTCGTATGTACATCCCACATGGTGAATCCCAGAAAAACATTTCCGTTCGTATGTATATCACACACAGTTTTTTGTGTGGAAACGTTTGTGCAAGGTGGCCTAACGCAAACAGTTCTCTGCCGGAAGCCGTGTGTGATTATTACTTGATCCAACATGCCTACTTTCTAGAAACCATGTGGGTTGTTTGAGTTCATCGCCCACGGTGTTGTCTGAGTAACCGTCTGCAATAGAAAACCCCAATAAGTAGGGTAATTAGCCTATTATTGATAATCCATTTAGTAATCAAATTGACATTTCTTATAAAACACACCAGATATTTCATATCCGTATAATGGCAACCAGGATTTCATAATCGAATTACATTAGATAGCTTCAGCACTCAGTTACGCCATTACACAACAGCACCAAGTTTCACATGCAACATCGAAAACCTTTGGAAAGTAGCATCATACACGGTAAATAGACAGATGAATCTCATCTGGGAAACTGCAGAAGCGGAAGGCAAATATTGAGCCTTCAGTGATGTTGAATGTCCTTGCAACTTTAGGCCAGTGGCTATGGATAATTGCCCACCCAACCTTCGTCCTCTTCAGGAAGACTTCAATATTGTACCGTGGGTGTTGAATGAATACCTTCCTCGCCTCTTGACCATGCAAGTGGTTTGAGAGGTAATCATTGGTGAACTGCTTTGAAAAGTACTGAAAACAAAGATATGCATAAATCGCTGTTATAAATTTTGAAATGGCGCAAGGGGTAAAAACAAGGTAAAAGAGTTAGTACCATCCTACAGTTAACTGATGTCTTCTTCATTGTGCAAACAAATATCTTGTTGTTATTCATCGCAAGTTTCTTCATCATAACAATCTTTCTGAGTTTCTTGATTTGACTGATATTCATGGACATCTCATTTCCCCATATGCAAAATGGGTCAAACAGTGGGTCTAAGCCTCTGACAGCAGGACCTACATGTGCAAAACCAAATTGTAAGAAACCTAAATATTAGAATGATTCCTGCAACTGCACAATAATGTGCTAGTAGCGAAAGGACCATGCATGAGCAAACCTCGATGGTAAACCGCAGTGTCTCCCATTGTTTCCCTGCAACACATATAAGGAAGATCTTGATTAGGTTAACTGAGAGTTGCCATACTATCAGTAGAATATGTATTGAGTACAGCCAAATTCGATTTATTTCTCACATGCATAAGAATACAAAATTGTACCCACAGCAAATGAAAATCAAATTGCAGAATTGAACCAAACAGTTAAATGGATAGTAGACCAAATGAACCAAAACAGTTAACTGCGCACGACATTGCAGAATAGAAACATGTACTAGAAGATAAGACAGTTAACAAAACAAAGAATGCTTGAGAACAGTACTACGAAATGTAGAAATTGTTAGACCAAACTGTTAACTGAACATTACATTTCAGAGGACCAAACTGTTAACTGAACATCAGATTGCATATTAACATTACAGAGGACAAATCACTAGAAGGCACTGGCGGTGGCCTCGAGAAAACAGCACGAACTGTATTTTAAAGTAGACAACCATGTGGCGGTGTCGACGTGGCCTCGAAGATGAGGTGCTCCTCCAAGATCTGGTGGTAGGCACGCATGGCATCCATAGCGACCTCGTGCATGCGTGCGGCCGCGATTTGCTTCTCCGCTGCCAGATGCTACTGAGCTCCACGTTATACTGCATGCAAAATGGCTGTGGGCGGCGCTTAATTGGAGGATGGGGCCAGTGATTTCGGCGAAAGGTGTCACGCCGTCGGTTGGGGCATGTGGGACGGGGAAGGAGGAGGATGGTGTAGGTGGGGTGTAGATTACCTGACCATATCGATGAGGCCGCACAGCAAGAAGAAGGGTCGGCGGCGAGGAGGCCGCGCAACAAGAAGAAGGGTCGGCGGCGAGGAGACGGTGCTGCAAGAAGAAGGGTCACCGGTGAGGAGGCGGTGCTGCAAGAAGAAGGGTCGCCAGCGAGGAGGTTGAGCTGCTAGTAAGGAGCAGTGAAGGTTTGAACTTGGAAAGCAAGGAGGAACAGTGGAAATGTGGCCTTTGGTGGGAGGGAGGGGGCGGGGAGATAGATATTTCCGCGGTGGCAGAAAAATTTCACTCGGTGCCGCGAGAAACTGGCATGCAAGTGTGGTTCAAGCGCCGGCGGTGGACTGTAGACGATGAAGCTTCCTGCGTAAGCCAGACAAGACGGCGCGCCAAGATATTTTATATCGCATCCCACACGATTCTTGCTAGTAAACTGTTTGTGGTATAATTGATTTTTTCATTATGTTTTGAAAGACAAAATGGTGTTACAGAGGGAAAGGATGGTGTTTGAATTGCTAGAACATTTATGTACAGTGAACATGCAACTACATGAGTGTCGTGTTTAAATTTGGAATTATTCCGGGTTCATTTGGCATTTTTATGCATTAATTGAGTTTTTAGGCACTTAACATGCATAATTCAAATTTAAACTACAAGCACATGCTCCAGTGCACCAAAGTTTGTTGAAAAATCACATGTGTGTCTTTGGGTGAATTTATAGGTCCCATGCAAGAATGGGAATGAAATTCAAACATCTGGGCGTCGTGGCTCAGCCGGGAGCATTGAGAAACTTGGTTTTTAAATTCCTGTAAATTCAAAACTCGCCTGAAAATCATGAAACTTGGCATGGTGTCATTTCATGGCACCAACATGCTATGGTAAAAAAATTGGCCGCATTTGGACAAGTTTTGGTATAAGCTTCTTGCAAACCGGAGCTTCTGTCGAGAAGACTTGTGGTTCCCGAGGGGGGACGTGTCACCTTTGTGTGCGAAACGATATATGCTGCCTCCCCCCCCCCCTTGATTTTTTACAGAGGCAACATAGAACTATATGAGTGACGTGTTAAAATTTGGAATTATTTCGGGTTCGTTTGGCCTTTTTTATACATTAATTGAATTTCTGGGCATTTAATGTGCGTAATTCAAATTTGAACTACAAGCACATGCTCCAGTGCACCAAAGTTGGTTGAAAGATCACATGTGTGTCCTTGGGTGAATTTCTAGGTCCCATGCAAGAAATGGGAATGAAATTCAAACATTTGGGCGTCGTGGCTCGGCCGGAAATATTGAGAAACTTGGTTTTTTAATTCCTGTAAATCCAAAACACGCCTGAAAATCATGAAACTTGGCATGGTGTCATGACATGGCACCAACATGTTGTGGTAAATTTTTTGGCCGAATTGGGACAAGCTTTGGTATAAGCTTCTTGCAAACCGGAGCTTCTCTCAAGATGGCTCGTGGTTCCGAGAGGGAACGTGTCACCTCCGTGTGCGAAACGACATACACTGCCTTCTCCCGCCTTAATTTTTTTACACAGGCAGCTTAGACCAAATAGGAGTTTCGTGCTAAATTTTGGAATTATTCCGGGTTCGTTTGGCCTTTTTTATACATTAATTGATTTTCTGGGCATTTAATGTGCATAATTCAAATTTGAACTACAAGCACATGCTCCAGTGCACCAAAGTTGGTTGAAAAATCACATGTGAGTCCTTGGGTGAATTTCTAGGTCCCATGCAAGAATGGGAATGGAATTCAAACATCTAGGTGTCGTGGCTCGGCCAGAAATATTGAGAAACTTGGTTTTTTAATTCCTGTAAATCCAAAACACGCCTGAAAATCATGAAACTTGGCACGGTGTCATGACATGGCACCAACATGTTGTGGTAAATTTTTTGGCCGAATTGGGACAAGCTTTGGTATAAGCTTCTTGAAAATCGGAGCTTCTCTCAAGAATGCTCGTGGTTCCGAGAGGGAACGTGTCACCTCCGTGTGCGAAACGACATACACTGCCTTCTCCCGCCTTAATTTTTTTACACAGGCAGCTTAGACCAAATAGGAGTTTCATGCTAAATTTTGGAATTATTCCGGGTTCGTTTGGCCTTTTTTATACATTAATTGATTTTACAGGCATTTAATGCACATAATTCAAATTTGAAGTACAAGCGCATGCTCCAGTGCGCAAAAGTTAGTTGGAAAATCATTTATGTGTACTTGGGCGAATTTCTAGGCCCATGCAAGAGGTGGGAATGGAATTCAAACATCTGGGCGTCTTGGCTTGGCCGGAAACATCGAAACTTGGTTTTAAAATTCCCGTAAATCCAAAACTCGGCTGAAAATCATGAAACTTGGCATGGTGTCATGACATGGCACCAACATGTTGTGGTAAATTTTTTGTCCGATTTGTGAAGGTGCACACATTAACAATCAACAAAGTCATTTTGGAACAAGTGTTGTCACGTTACAAATCGGAAACACAAGTATTATTGAAACCGTGGGCGTTCTACTTACCATTTACGTGCCGCCACGCGTCCCCTTTTTTTATTGGCTAGGAGGTGTCGTGCGGGGTAGCTATTTGAGTACGGGAGGCGTGCGATCAGACCCCTGCACATGCTCATCGGGAGGAGAGCCCTTTGACCTCTATCCGCCGCCCACCTCCCTCCCAACGTCTCCATTAATGGCGCCTGAGCCCCTGTTTCATGGCGTGGCTATGTCTCACTCGACTGAGATTTAAGAGAGAAAAAAGAAAATCTGAAAAGAAAGTTTTACACGGATCTTGATGTAAGATCCGACGGACCTATATAGCATCGACTGCGACTTATACCAAGACTAATGAATATAAGGACGATGACAGTGGATAATAATTTTCTTACATATTTAGGAAGATAATTAAAAAAGCCACATGCGGCAACGCCCGAAATACACAAGGGCAAAAGAAGAAGGAAGACAATGATCTGGCTCGCTAATCTCTACTTTTTTTATGCATTGTTGTAGGCCGCAGGAACTAGTCTCCACGGCGAGCGGCGATGAGCTCTTTCGTGTCCTCAAGACGCTGCTTGAGAGCATCCACGGATTCCTCCACCAGCCTTTGGCGCTCCATGCGGAGCATGGCATTCTCGTCCATAAGTTTCTTGACGATGACGCCGGTCCTCTGCAATAAGGCAGTGGTCTCCTCGTGCTGCTTCGTCATTCCGGCGATCTTCGCCCTCAGCAGGTCGCGCTCGGTGCGGAGCTTCTCCTTGTCCTCCCCTAGTCCCCGGATGACGTTGGTAGCATTTTCAAACGAGGCATTCATCTCGTCCTGCTGCTTCATCTAGTCGGAGATCCGACCCATCAGGTCATCGAGCATAGCGCGCATGCGCCTGTGAGAGTCCTCGCCTGCCAGCGAGACCTTTTCCCTGGCCGCCGCAGCGCGGGAGGACATCTCTGCTGCTTCCGCGGTGCGGCCGGACCAGTCTGCTGCATCGACGGCGTGGCGGGACCTCTGCGCTGCTTCAGCGGTGCGGCGGGACATGTCGGCTGCTTTCGGGGTGAGGCGGGACATCTCTTGTGCTTCCGCTTCCATGCTCGCCTCTCCCTGGTAGTAATCTCTCGACCCAGAACTCACGCTGGCCATGGCAGACGCAAGGGAACGATGATGAATGACTTGTTTGTTTTTGTGGATGAGGAGTTAAGGAGGAATATGCAGTCATCTTGGAGTAGTAGTATTTATAACCGAGTACTAATACGCTCCTAAGTGGGAAACCGTTTAGGTTTTGATCGGTGTGAACAGGTTTGCAATTAAATATAGCGTGGTAGTAATTTGAAATGTGACGGGACGCAGGCTCAAAATTTATTGACGGTTCTATAATTTATAAGTCCGGCACTATTCTCGGACGGCGTAACGTGGGCATGCTTTCTCGGCCGCGTACGTGGCGTTTGCACCATAGGGTGCACCGCAATAGGCGATGTCAGCACACGTCTTGTTCCAATAACCGTGCACGCTCGTTATTACCATCGCGCATGCTTCTTTTAATTAGAATGTGTGCCCGTCTAGTGCACACACGTTGATCTGTCTAACTATTTCTGTTTGTTGTGGCTAATCACAAACAGTTCATCTGTGTGAAGTGTATGCCATCAATTGCAGACATGTTGATCTGGCTGACCTTTTCTGTTGTGTTGCCTAATCGCAAACAGTTCATCCGTCTGAAGCGTATGCCCTCAATCGCACACACCTTCATCTGGCTGCCCATTTCTGTTGTTCCGCCTCATCACAAATAGTTAATCTGGCTGAACAGTATGTTGTATATCGCACATGCCTTCATTTGGCTGCCCGTTTCTGTTCTTCTTCCTCATCTCAAATAGTTCATTGAACTGAACCGTATGCCCGCATCACACACGCAACTAAAATCTGAACCGTGTTTGATCTATCCACCATCGCAAACGTTTTGCATCTTTTTTGATGGTTTTTTTACATCACCATTTGCGATTAATGCATCGCACACAGTTTCGTCGAAGGGTCTCTGATTGTAGTGTCACGTTAGCAGCATCCTGCAGTAGTGTTGGAGAGGGAGTCAGAAGAGTCCCGAGGGACCCACAAGCCCTCAGGGCGCGCCCCCCTTGCTTGTCGGCCCCCCGGGAGTCCTCCAACCCTAATTCTTGGCCTATAAATTCCCAAATATTCCCAAACCAACAAAAGCGTCCACCAAAATACTTTTCCGCCACCGCAAGCCTCTGTTCCTGTGAGATCCCATCTTGCGGCCTTTTCCGGCACCCTGCCGGAGGGGGATTCGATCACGGAGGGCTTCTACATCAACCCTATTGCCCTTCCGATGATGTGTGAGTAGTTTACCACAGACCTACGGATCCATAGCTAGTAGCTAGATGGCTTCTTCACTCTCTTTGATCTTCAATACAATGTTCTCCTCGATGTTCTTGGAGTTCTATCCGATGTAATATTCTTTTGCGGTGTGTTTGTCGAGATTCGATGAATTGTGGATTTATGATCAGATTATCTATGAATATTATTTGAGTTTTTTCTGAACTCTTTTATGCATGATTAAATATCTTTGTATTTCTCTTCGAATTATCGGTTTGGTTTGGCCAACTAGATTGGTTTTTCTTGCAATGGGAGAGGTGCTTAGTTTTGGGTTCAATCTTGCGGTGTCCTCACCCAGTGACAAAGTAGGGGTAGTGATGCACGTATTGTATTGTTGCCATCAAGGGTAAAAAGATGGGGTTTACATCATATTGCTTGAGTTTATCCCTCTACATCATGTCATCTTACTTAAGGCGTTACTCCGTTCTTATGAACTTAATACTCTAGATGCATGCTGGATAGCGGTCGATGTGTGGAGTAATAGTAGTAGATGCAGGCAGGAGTCGGTCTACTTGACATGGACGTGATGCCTATATTCATAATCATTCCCTTGGATATCGTCATAACTTTGCGCTTTTCTATCAATTGCTCGACAGTAATTTGTTCACCCACCATATGTTTTCTTTCAAGAGAGAAGCCTCTAGTGAAACCTATGGCCCCGCGTCTATTTTCCATCATATATTTTCTGATCTATAAACCAAAAAACCCAAAAATACCTTGCTGCAATTTATTTGTTTTTACTTTGTTTTACGTTTTAGTAATCTTTTATATCTATCTCTATCAGATCTCATCCTTGCAAGTGACCATGAAGGGATTGACAACCCCTTTATCGCATTGGGTGCAAGTGTTTGATTGTTTGTGCAGGTGCATAGATTGGAGACTTGCTTGTACCTCCTACTGGATTGATACCTTAGTTCTCAAACTAAGGGAAATACTTATCTCTACTTTGCTACATCACCCTTTCCTCTTCAAGGGAAAAACCAACGCAAGCTCAAGAAGTAGCAGCTAGCTCGCCAATAATCATGCAAGTAGCTAGTCCCCGAAGACAACCACTACTTGCGTGTGGCCCAAACATATGTATGGAGGTGTTGATGTTTGAATACACAATGGAACAACTTTGATGTGGCACTGTGCTTTGGAACCAGAAATCCCCACACGGAGTGAGGGTTAGTTGACGATGCATATGTATGTCACACCACACTTCGAGCCGATGACGGGGATTCATGCATGCATGCATGCATAGTATGCGCTCAAACTTAATTAGGTCTGAATCTCACCATGACCTACTACGATAACACGAACCAAAGGAAGAATCCACCATGGTAACCTATCTTGTTGTCGGTCAAAGTGATCATGGATGTCCACGCGGGCCCACGAATATATAGGCTTGTCACCGATAACCACACGAGGGAGTGTACCATTCGAAGACAACCACTACATGCATATGTATGTATGGAGGTGATGCGTGCATGCATGTTTGAATACCATTCACAACATTGATGTGGCGCGTGCGTCAAAAATCATACAGTCCCCACACAAAGCGAGATCGGTTCATGACGTGTCGTGGTACTGGCCACTTCGACTCGATGGGAGGGATTCATGCATACACATGCATGTGTGCTCAAACTGTATCATGTCATCCCAGAGCATGACCTATATACCGTAATACAAACAAAAAAATAATCCCCTACTAAGTCAAATTAACCTCTCTTGTTGTCAGGCAAAGTAGTGATGGACCAAGCGGGCCCACAGATGGAAAGCATCGATATCGCTGGACCGCGTGAGTGGTTATGAGAGGACAACCACCATCGCTTTGCATGTGGGCCAAACATATGTTGAATACCCAAAATGCACAACTTTGATGTGGCACATGCCTCGAAAACCATAAAGTCCCCACACAAAGCGAGGTTCATGAAGCGTACTACATATGCTGGTCCCCTTCCCCCTCTTCGACGCATACTATATGCTCCTACCGTAATACAACCCAAAAAGAATCCTCCTTGATGGTGAAATTAATTAACCTCTCCTGATGTAGGTCAAAGTGATGCATGCATCGACGATGACCTCGCGGGCCCACAGATGGAAGCGTCACACGTGAGTGTCCTAGGATAACCACCGCCTGCATGCATGTGGCCCAAAGAGGTGTTGTGTGATGTTTGAATAGCCAATGCACAACTTTGATGTGGCACGTGCCTCGGAAACCGAAAAGTCCCGACACTGAGTGAGGTGTACGTGTTCACGGACGCGTACGTAGTATACATGCTAGTCCCCTCCCACCTCTTCGACGCGTACTATATACTCCCACCATAAAACAAACAAAAAAGATTCTACCTTGCTAGTAAAATTAACCTCTCTGCCGGTTGTTGGTCAAAGTGATGGACGACGACCTCACGGGCCCACAGAAAGCGTCACACGCGAGTGAGTGTTGTGTAAGACAACCACTGACTGCATGTGGCCAAAACATGTATGTATGAAAGGGTTGTGTAATGTTTTAAATAACGAATTCACGACTCTGATGTGGCACCTGCCTCACAAAACGACCAACCCACATGGTGGCTCACGACTCGTAGTGTACTGTCGGTCACCCCCCCCCAGACGCACACACACACCGCGCATCCACCGCAACTACGATGCATGTTAATTTTCCCGCGGTGAACATATGTTACCAAAGGATGGACATTTTAATTTTGAAAAAAAAACAGAGATCATTAAGACGTTTTAGTACATTGATTGATTTTCTAGGGGCATAATGTGCAAAAATCAAATTTGAGCTACATGCACATGTGACAGTGCACCGAAATGGATTGGAAAAACACATGTGTCTCACTTGGTGCATGTTTACTCCCCGTGCAAGAAATTTCAAACGTTGAGAATCTTGATTTTTAAAATCTAGTACATCCAAAACTTAATTGAAATTCATGAAACTTATCGTGTTGTCATATGGACACCAATACACAGTGGCATTGTACATTTTTTTGTCAAATTTGAGACAAGTTTTGGGAACCAATATCGCAAACGGATTATTTATTCGAACCGTGGGCGTTAGACCAACAATGGATACGTGCCATGCTTCGGTTCAGCAATAAAGCAGCAGCATTAATCATCAAAATAGAAAAACAATATACGTGCCGCCACGCGACCCGTGTGCCGTGCGAGCAGGCGTGAGTTGACGGGACGCATGCGAGCAGTCCGTCGTGCAGGCAGACCGGGAGGCGTGCGTGCAGGTGTGTGAATTGACGGGAGGCGTGCTCGCTTCGCAGTGTCATCGGGAGGCATGCGAGTAGCTGTGTGAAATGACGGTAGGCATGCCAGCAGTCCGGTGCGCAGGCTCACCGGGAGGCGAGCCAGCGGTTTGACCGCCGCCCGCCTCTCTCGCACTACTCCATATTAATGGCGCGCCTGAGCGGCCACACCCCCCATCATCGCCACATACACAATCCTCTCTCTCTGCTTGCATCCTCGACGTCGCTCTCAGTCCTCAAAGCCGTCAGTGTATGAGGATGTTGCCGAAGCGCCCCATCGGAGGGAGTGGCAACGCTGGGGCTGCTGAAGCACCAGAGCATGGCATGGAGATGGAGACAGAGGTTTCCGTCACCGCTGGCGAGGTATCACTGCACCCTGACGTCGTCAACGGTGTTGTACTTCCACAGCCGGAGCCGGAGGTCCACACCGACTCCGGTGACGACTCAGGCGATGACTCCGGCGACGACTCCGACGACGACGGAGAACTGGTTAGTCATCTATACCCATTTATGTGCCAAATACATCCTAGGGTTTCTCTGGTTACTCCTGCGTCCTGCCTCCCCCTTTTTGGAATAGAAATCATATGGTTATGCTCTCCCAATCCATGATATCTGAGTAAGTTTCGTTAGATCCGTGTAGTGTATTGATTGTTTGAATGGTACAAGTGATAAGTGATTAGTTGTTTCATCTGTGCAAATGATTTCTGCTAATAATCCAACTAGGGTTAGTGTTCGTGCTAATAATTCCTAGCCAGGTCTTGACAATTGATTTTGAATGACCTACATATATGTTTGTGCCATTATTTTCTTCAAGATTGGTCTATACATAGATGATTGTGCTTAAAAATCGAACCATAATCTCTAGCTATGTCAAAAAAATAGCCATAAATTCCTAATCCTACTTTACGGCATGTAAACATTGATTTCATGCCAAATTTTGGCAACTGCCAAATGTTCGCTAGAGATTAGTTTGTAAACATTAATTTGATGCCACATTTTTTTACTATATGTATAGGTGCTGTCTGACGATGTCGACAACGAGGATGAAGATGGCCAGAGGAGGTACAAGATGCAAATCCTCAGGGAGCTTTATGCGGGAATGCATAACAGGCGTGTTAGGACCTGGAACTGGGGCTATTGATGCCCATTCTGCAACCAAAAGCTTCATCACGCGTATCAAAGTGTTCTGACACATGCAAGAGGACAAGCTGTTGGCTCCTTCAAGCAGAAGTATTCTCGCAGGGTGGTGCACGCCGCGTACGCCGAGTACCTGGAGAAGCTTCAGGATCATGCCGACAGATGAGATGAGATGTGGGATCGAACTATGTATGGCTATGTAGTGTCTTAATTATAAATGCGCTTGAGTATGCTTAATGATGGTTGAACTATGCTTGTGTACGCTTATTATCTATGTCTGAGTATGTTTAATCTATGTTTACTTATGTCTAAATGTGGGATATGGATGAATCAGTTCGGTTGATGGAATCTACCTCCATCCTGGTTTATTGGTCCCCTTTGTAATTTGTGTTAAATTTTGACCAAAGAATTAACTGACAAAATGTTAGTGCAGGTCAGCAAAAATTATATCGTTGGATGCGTATTTGAACATAGTGTTCAATGATATAATTTTTGGTGACATGCATAAACATTTGTTAGTTAAATCTTTGGTCAAAATTTGGCACAAATTACAAAGGGGGCCAATAAACCAGGACGGAGGTAGTACGCCAATCACACACGGTTCCCAAAATTGGAACCGTGTGCAATGACTTTCATTTTCCGTGTTATGTCAATCACACACGGTTGGCTCTAGCAAACCGTTGCCTCCGAAACTCTTTGTGGGACAGAAAACCCTCACCACCCAATTCAAAAAAGAAAAAAGAAAACCCTCACCATCCCCACGTCACAAAAACCCTCACCCCGCCCGCCACCCCCTCCGGTCCCCATTCACACCTACACAAGCTCCTCCGCGACTCTGCATGGCACCGCCTATCGCCGCGGCAATCACTTAGCTCGACGCCTGTCGCCGCCGCCAGGCTGCCGGCAAACCCCACCGCATTTCGCCATTTCCGCTTGAGGCCGCCTATCGCCATCGACTTTCTTGACGCTACTCGGGGTCAATCCAGCTCCGCCCGATTGGGGAATCCGCGGTATTGAGGGTTTTTTCTCATGGACAACAAGGTAACTAATTTACTGAGATATTATCTCATCTCTTATCCCAGTTCATCTGCCTCCTTTACTCACCCGGCCGAAATTGCCGTGAATTCATTTTTATTCGAGCTGATTTGAGGGTTTTCTTTCATTCATAGAGTCTACAGTGCGCGGACACATCAGGACTTTGCGTCCTCGGCCAGACATCCACGGAGTTCCATCTCACCGTACCATATGACCTCACGATGTGCACGGTATGTTCAATCTCACCCAAAATCGGTTGGCATGGCCTACTTTCCTGAACATATACTATATATTGCTACATCTGGATAAAAGGTGCCACATGCGGCATATACGTCAAAGGGGATCTTTTTTCCTCTTCTTTCTATATTAGGCAAATTCATGATGTATTGTTCTTTCGATTACTCTCATATTTCCATGACATCATGGTTACCCTATCTGTTTAATTATAGTTTTTTGTCCTTTGATTTCAACTGCTGTACTGTTCTTTCAATTTCGCCCATATTTGCATTTTACCATATTCTTTAACAATCCTAACATTTTCTGCAGCACATCCCTTGCTATGCAACAGCATCTGTAGTACACAATCTTTCCCTTTAAATAAATCAAGACTGCAGGGACGTCATACTGAACACAAACCATGGATTTACAATCATTGCTACTGTAAGACTTCATGAATGTGGTGATTCCTATTTTGGCAGGGGCCTTTGGACAGAAATTTCTAAGTTTTATGTACTGAAAGCTGGCACTAAAATTTCACTGCACATAAAAGAGACTGGTCATGAGATATATGCTAACTTCCCTGACGATATCATCCGTCCAGACTTTGTTCGAAGTAAGTGTTCTTTTCAAGTATGTGCATGTTGACTTACCGAGCAATATCAAGGGAATTGTGTAGTATTTAAGCAACCAATTGTTATTCCATTTTCTTACTCTATTCCAACCTACTAACTTCTAGTTACCAATACACTTTTCTTTTACCCTGTTTTAACTAAAAATTCCCTGTACTCCCACTTCTATCAGAAAGCGCCGCTGACGAGGAGACTCCAGAGGTGGAGAACGGGGCTGCCAACAAGCGGAGGCGGGTCGAGCAAGAACCGCAAGCGACTCCAGCAGGCCTAGACTTCATCAGTAGCCTCCCCGATGATATCTTGATAGTCATCATCTCCCTCCTCCCAATCAAATATGGGGCGCAGACAACCGTCCTTTCCCGGCGGTGGCGCCCCCTATGGCACTCCACCCCTCTTGACATCATCGACACCCATGAGCTCTGCCATGGCTATCGCAAAACCTTGGATGCGTTCTCCCAAATCCTCGGCAATCACCATGGCCCAACCAGAGGCCTTAGAATGGGCAAGTTCCGTTGCAACGGCAAGGACCGAGCCAAGCTTGACGAGTGGTTCCGATCCCCCACCCTAGATCAGCTCGAGGAGCTCACTTTTGATGATGGGCATATGCGCTCGCTGCCAACGTCCGCGCTTTGCCTCGCACCCACGCTGCGCGTCGCCAAGTTCATGAACTGCCATCCCCCCTTAATGATGCGCCCGCTCTTATTCTACCATGACTGAAGCACCTCGAGCTCGTCGATGTCTGCCTCCCAAACGGTGACATGGAGCGCCTGCTCCGTGGCTGTACTGCACTCGAGTACCTTCATCTTCAGGCGATCAATGGGTTGAGTAGCTTCCACATCACCTCCATGACTCTCCAGACTATTTATGTGTGTTGCTGGTGCTGCAAGAAGACATCACAAAATGTGTACCACGGTATGGTCATTGAGGACACACCTTCACTTGAGAGATTACTTGTAGTTGATCAAGAAGGTCCAACAAGAATCAATGTCATTTCTGCGCCGAAATTGACAGTGGTGGGCTACTCGTCTGACAAATACTCCGAACTTGTTATTGGATCGACACCCGTTCAGGTACAACTGCCGCCTTCTACCTCTCCTTCTAGAAATTAACATTATTTCTAATTTTGAAGATGTATGTTCGTCTGTCATCTAGAAAATGATTCCGACAAGCTTGACCCCGAAACTGCGCAGAATGGAATAGGCTCCAAAAAAGCTGAATTTCATTTTGGAACTTTAGATGACAGAGTAATCGGAAGTCATCATGTCAACCCCATACATGACTTCTCAGTGGTTGATCCCTTTGCAAAAATTATGAGGTTTTGAAACAAGCCTTACAACTGGTAATATTAGTTTGAACCTCTCTTATATCCATGTTCAGTGGATCAGCGTGGGCATTTGCAGCTGATGAGCTGAATTTCATTTCTAATATCAGTTTGAACCTTGTAATCTTCGAATTTGAGCCATATAACTCTGGAATTTGAACCTTGTAATACTTCGAGCTTTTGTGGTACAATCGTTGAAATGGCATCGTATGAGACTTGTATATTGGTAGTACTATTTTGACCTTAATATGCAATGGACTTAGATTTTATTAACCATTCTCGAATGTATTTCCCTTGTCGATCTCATCGCAAATGATCTGTGTAGCTAACTCGACTGCGATCTTCGACATTATTGCACACAGTTGGTTTCTTCAACCGTGTGCCCTGTAGAGCACAGAATTAATTATCGCACTCGAGTGTCCATCATCACCCTTCTGTGTAACTTTGACCTCATCACCCACGGGTAAACTTATGATCGAAGTCATTCCACACACTTCGTTTTTACAAAGCTTTTTGCCAATAAACGCCCATGATTTGCCCCTCTTCTAGTCGACGCGTGGCCAAACTAGCCGGGCGGGAAGCTTGCGCGGTTGCATGGGAATAGGCTCACCAACGATACATTTGGCACATCTTCGAGCCCACGCGTGCTCAAACAAAATGCGTGGGGGTGCTCAAACGTGCACTGGAATCCTCCGCTATGAAGGCGGTGACAAGACGTGACGATTACAAGCCGGCCGGCCCCCATTTATTACAGCAGCCATTTAACCCTTGTGCCTCTTCAACCTTTCGATTGCACCCCAGTATTGTAAGAAGCACACCCACCACGACAAATTCTTAGAGGGTCGGGTATCATGCGCGGCTCCCATGGCGCTCCGAGCGGCTGACGATGACGAGCAGCAGTTCACCATGCATGCCGTGGTGGACACCCACAGAAGGTTCACGAAGCTCTCGGAGGTGTACACCAACAATCCGGTCTGGGTGGAGCACTCCATCCACATCATGGAGCTATTGCTTGCTGAGGAGAAGTACAAGGTGGTCGGGTTGGACCTCGAGTACACCCGCGCTCGTGCCGGGTCTCGTACCAAGGTCGCCGTCGCCCAGATGTCCTCGTCTACCACTACTGCCTGGCCACAAGGCCTTGCGAGCGTGTCGCCAGGTTTGTCAACAGCTCCCACTGCATGTTCGCTACGGTGGACATCACCAACA
The DNA here is from genome assembly GCA_011799875.1 of Thinopyrum elongatum. Lineage (NCBI taxonomy): Eukaryota > Viridiplantae > Streptophyta > Magnoliopsida > Poales > Poaceae > Thinopyrum > Thinopyrum elongatum. Next base: position 115,620,514 of record CM022297.1, read on the forward strand.
ATGTAAAGGTGCTCAAGAATTCGGGCATCGCCTGCCAGAATCTTGTCAACATCCAGGGCCAATACAAGATCTGGGGCAGCAATGAGCATGAGAAGGACTCATTGGTTCGCCTCGCCGAGGCCATCATCAACCCTTACTACAAAGATATGAAGGATTCTTGCAACAAGGACAAGCGTGTCTGGTGATGTCTACTACACAACTTTATTCTTGTAGACGCGTGTTGGGCCTCCAAGCGCAGAGTTTTGTAGGACAGTAGCAATTTTCCCTCAAGTGGATGACCTAAGGTTTATCAATCCGTGGGAGGCGTAGGATGAAGATGGTCTCTCTCAAACAACCTGCAACCAAATACAAGAAATCTCTTGTGTCCCCAACACACCCAATACAATGGCAAATTGTACAGGTGCACTAGTTCGGTGAAGAGATGGTGATAAAAGTGTAATATCGATGGTAGAAATATACTTTTATAATCTGAATAAATAAAAACAGCAAGGTAGCAAGTGACAAAAGTGAGCACAAACGGTATTGCAATGCTTGAAAACAAGGCCTAGGGTTCGTACTTTCGCTAGTGCAATCTCTCAACAATGCTAATATAATTGGATCATATAACCATCCCTCAACGTGCGATGAAGAATCACTCCAAAGTTCCTATCTAGTGGAGAACATAAGAATAAATTGTTTGTTGGGTACAAAACCACCTCAAAGCTATTCTTTCCAATCAATCTATCCAAGAGTTCATACTAAAATAACACCAAAGCAAATTCAGATTCGTAATGCTCAATCCAACACAAAGAACCTCAAAGAGTGCCCCCAAGATTTCTACCGGAGAAACAAAGACAAGAATATGCATCAACCCCTATGCATAGATTACCCCAATGTCACCTCGGGAATCCGCGAGTTGAGTGCCAAAACATATATCAAGTGAATCAATATAATACCCCATTGTCACCACGGGTATTCGTATGCAAGACATATATCAAGTGCTCTCAAATCCATATGATCCGACTATATTAACAAAGCCCGTGATACATCAAGATTGTGCATCTCAAGAACACGAGAGAGAGAGAGAGAGAGAGATTAAACACATAGCTACTGGTACAAACCCTCAGCCCCGAGGGTGGACTACTCCCTCCTCATCTTGGTGGCCGCCGGGATGATGAAGATGGCCACCGGTGATGATTTCCCCCTTCCGGCGGAGTGCGGGAACGGGGTCTAGATTGGTTTTGCATGGCTACAGAGCCTTGCAGTGGCGGAACTTCTGATCTAGGGTTACCCCGAGGGTTTTTTGGAATATTTGATGATTTATAGGGCGAAGAGGGGGTGCGGGAGGCCACCGAGGTGGGCACAACCCACCTGGGCACGCCTGGGCCCCCAGGCGCGCCCTGGTGGGTTGTGCCCCCTCGGGGCACCCCCCCCCAGGTGCTGCTCTGGCCCATTGGATGTCTTCTGGTCCATAAAAAATCCACAAAAAGTTTCGCGGTGTTTGGACTCCGTTTGATATTGATTTCCTGTGATGTAAAAAACAAGCAAAAACAGCAATGGGCACTGGGCACTGGGTCAATAGGTTAGTCCCAAAAAAATTGATATAAAGTTGCTATAAAATGATTGTAAAACATCCAAGAATGATAATATAACAGCATGAATACTTCATAAATTATAGATACGTTGGAGACGTATCACCTGGCACTCGGCCTGGATGGAGAAACTCGACAAAGCTCACGTCGTGTACGCGGCCAAGGAGGCGTACACGAGCTACGAGATGTACAGGCAGATCGTTGACATGAGGAAGTGCCTCCTTCCACAAAACGGCCATGGACCCAACCGGAAGCAGAGCAATGGCAAGCGGTGTCGCAACAAGAATTAGATGATTAGATCCTCGTTTCTCCTAGTTTAGTATGCATGTAATTGCTTACTTTGGTGTGTGGAAATGTTATGTGTGTAGTCACTTGTGTAATTGTATGCTTAATTTGGTTATGCAATACTGTCTTTTTAAGTATATATGTTGATGCTCTGTAGACAGAGCATAGATGTTGTGCGGACAGAGCAAATCACATCGCACACGGACTAAACAATGGAACCCGTCGGTGATCTTTTCATCAATCACTCACAATTGTATACCAGCAATCGTTTGCTCACAACACACACGGCTTGTTAACAAGAATCGTCTGTGTTGTTATCCGTCTTCCCACACATTTCCGATTGCAGACCTGTTTGCCGCGTATCACACACATCTTGTTAAGTTGAACCATTTCTGTTCTCTTGGCTCAACGTAAACAGTTCATCCGAGTGAACTGTATGCCGTATATCGCACACACATTCATCGGGCTGACCATTTCTTTTGTGTTGCCTAATCACAAACAGTTCATCCGAGTGAATTGTATGTCGTATATCACACACACCTTCATCTGGCTGCCCGTTTCTATTGTTCCGCCTCATCACAAACAGTTTATCGAGGTGAACTGTACGCCATATATCGCACACACCTTGATCTGGCTGCCCGTTTCTGTTGTTGTCTCATCGCAAACAATTCATATGGATCAACCATATGCCCTGCATCACACACGCATCTAAAATCTAAACCGTGTTTGATGTTTCCCCCATCACAAATGTTTTGCATCTTTTTTGACGGTTTTTTACATCACCATTTGCGATTAATGCATCGCACACAGTTTCGTCGAAGGGTCTCTGATTGTAGTGTCGCGTTAGGAGCATCCTGCAGTAGTGATCTGTCGTCACGTGTGATACGTCTCCAACGTATCTATAATTTTTTATTGTTCCATGCTGTTATATTATCATTCTTGGATGTTTTACAATCATTTTATAGCAACTTTATATCATTTTTTGGGACTAACCTATTGACATAGTGCCCAGTGCCAGTTGCTGTTTTTTGCTTGTATTTTACTTGGCAGAATATCAGTACCAAACGGAGTCCAAACACAGCGAAACTTTTTGGAGATTTTTTTTGGACCAGAAGACAACTTGGGAGCCAAGGAAGCACCTGGGGGGAGGTCCGTGGGGACCACAACCCACCAGGGCGCGGCAGAGGCCCCTGGTGCGCCCTTATGGGTTGTGGGGCCCATGGGGGTCTCCTCCACCGCCTCTTCGCTCTATAAATCCCCAGAAATTCCAGAAACCCTAGGGCAGCAAACGAAACATAATTCCAGCCGCCGCAAGTTCCAGAACCACAAGATCCAATCTACACCATCACGGAGGGGTTCATCATCCTCATTGGTGCCTCTCCGATGATGCGTGAGTAGTTCACCCTAGACCTACGGGTCCGTAGGCAGTAGCTAGATGGCTTCTTCTCTCTTTTTGCTACTCAATACAACGGTCTCTTGGAGATCTATTTGATGTATCGACTTTTTGTGTGTGTTTGTTGGGATGCGATGAAGTTTGAGTTTATGATCAGATCTATGTCCATGAAAGTTATTTGAGTTTTCTTTGATCTCTTATATGCATGATTACTTATAGCCTCATATTTCTTCTTCGAATCTTTGGTTTAGTTAGGCCAACTAGATTGATTTTTCGTGCCACGAGAAGAGGTGCTTTCTGATGGGTTCGATCTTGCGGTGTCCTCTCCCAGTGACAGAAGGGGCAGCGAGGCACACATGTATCGTTGCTATTAAGGATAACAAGATGGGGTCTATTTCTACATGAATAGATCATGTCTACATCATGTCACCTTTCTTATTGCATTACTCCGTTTCTCCATGAACTTAATACACTAGATGCATGCTGGATAGCGGTCGATGTGTGGAGTAATAGTAGTAGATGCAGAATCGTTTCGATCTACTAATCTTGGACATCATGCCTATATAATGATCATTGCCTAGATATCGTCATAATTATTTGATCTTCTATCAATTGCCCAACAATAATTTGTTTACCCACCATATGCTATCTTCTCGAGAGAAGCCACTAGTGAAATCTACGGCCCCCGGGTCTATCTTTTATCATATTGCTTTCCGATCTATTTTTCAAAGCATTTGTTTTCAAATCTATTATTCCAAAAACCCAAAAATACCTTGCTGCACTTTTTCTTTATTTATTTTATTTCGTGTTTTACTCAGATCTATTTATCCAATATCATACAAACTGTCGGTGCAACAAACCTCAGGTGTGTTGACCAGACTGTACACAGGCTCGAGAACAAGGTTGCAGCATCCAAGACAAGACCAAGCAGAAAAGATCAGCTCTTTGAGAAATCGAAGGGCGGATCAAGAAGACCAAGACCAACCAAAGGAGCAAGATACCACTAAGGCAAAACCTCCCTTGCCAGGCAGGCGAGCCTGGTGGGGACGAGGTTGCCCCGAAGGCAAGTCCCAAGATTGCCCCGGCAGGCTTGCCGGGGACGCCGATGGCGGATTACCCCGCCAAGGCTCCACCGCTCCACCTCACAGCAACGCAAGTCATCGATCGGTGAGGTGTCGAGCCCCCAAGTTACTAAGTGGCCGTTATTTGGCACGTGGCAGCCGCTTCCAGAGGAAATCACCTCCAAATGACACCCGTCCAGGGACGTGTCACGCAGGCAGGCGAGAAGGTGGCCGAACGGCACGGCAAGGCTTGCCGGGCTACGCTACGATGTGACACTAAGCAGTGCATTTAATGCGCTTTGTCCTGTCTGCAGAGTTAGGTATGATAGCACTGTTTGCTATCTAATCAGTACGCAATGACTGATTTGCCATTGTGGTGACCCCTTGATCTATAAAAGGAGGGCCATGGCAACCTTAGAAAGGATTCGGACCCTTGTACACTCATACACGCGTAGCTGCTCTCGCCCCGAGGTGACCTTGCCGGGCTAGAGCGCTGCGTCTCCACCACGGTCCTCTCATCAATCCACCAAAGCAGGAGTGGGGTTTTACGCCTTGCGGTGGCCCGAACCTGGGTAAAAACTACCCGTGTGATCGCTGTCGTGCTGCTCCGCGCCCTCCGCTCTTTGTGCAATGCGTCCTTCCCCCCTGCCGAACCACAAGGGGCCGATGGCCCCATAGGTGGCCGTGTTTTCCCACGACATCTTTGGCGCGCCAGGTAGGGGGAAGCGCTTGCGCGAACCCGAGAGTACGAGCAGCGTGTCATCTTCACCATCGTTCTCTTCATCGACGGCTTCATCATCCATGGCGCCCAAGAAGAAACCCGGTGCCGCAGCTCACCCGTCCACCTCGAAGGCCCCTTCACATGCGGCCGCCGATGTCGTGGGGGCTACGGGGGCACATGGGGACATGGACACTGCGGGGGACGTGGCCGGCGCAGGCGGCATCGTCACCACCTCCCCTATGGCCGAAACGGGAGTAGAAGGCACCGGAGAAGGACAGCACCAACAACATCCCAGCGGCCATGCTCCAGAGGTGCGGGAGGGGAGATCATCCCGTCCGCGCCTCTCCACCCCACCGAAGGACCCAGCCACGGCGGTGGCACTCGCCCTGGAGCGAACCGCAACCCTCCGGCCGCCCCTGCTGCAGGTGCGGCCGCAGGGCACGCGCCACCCCAGGGACGGGCTGGCCAAGCTGATGCGCCGAACGGAGCCACCGATCCCCAAGCACATCCATCTCGTCACCACGCCACCCTGGCGACTGGCTCATGGCGATGAGAGCATGGCGGTGCCACTACCGGCACCATCAGAAGCCAAGCGACGTTGCGGTCTACGTCGTCGTCTATGCCGAGCACTGCTTCGGAGGCCATGGCGCGGGCCCAACTCCTGTTGAGATTTCCGCCGGTGGCCGATCAGATGGATGAGTGGAGAGCCACCATTCAGAGCCTGATTGGTTTCGCCGAGGCGGGAGGATCACAGCGAGCGGGCCCGTCACGGCCTCCACAGGCGGCGACAACGGCCCGAGCCGCTGGCCGTACCGAAGGGGCCACCCCCACGGTGCAATCCCCTCTGCGGTAGCCAGCGCAGGGGCCGCAGCTAGAGCCACGCGACCAAGAACCCGATGACGTATCGATGGCTTCGTCCGATCCTCGAGCACGACGAGACCAGCGGTGAGTCCTGGAAGACAGGCAGAGGGAAAACGCACACGTCACCATTGAACGATGCCGCGAAACCCAACGCCAGTCAGATAGGCGCAATGGCCCCGACGTCGACGAGCCCACGCCCGGTGAGGGTGGGTACCTACCTTTCGAGGTTGGGTGCCCCGCCTTCACTCGCGAGCTGTGGCAACTCCGTTGGCCATCTGCTCGTATGTTCAAGCCAGAAATACCAGAGAAGTACGATGGAAGATTGAACCCGGCAGAGTTCTTGAGCATCTACACCATCGTTGTTTAAGCTGCCGGGGGAAGGGATGAGAAGGTGTTCGCCAACTACTTCCCTTTGGCACTTAAGCCAAATGTGAGGTCTTGGCGGATGAACTTGCCAGAGAATTCCATCTCGACCTGGGCTGACCTATGCCATGAGTTTGTTGGTGCCTTCACGGGCGGCCATCAAGAACCAGGGCGGCCCAGCGACTTGCAACTCCTTCCGCAGAAGAAGGAGAGAGTCTGCGGAAGTACATGCAGAGGTTCAGCCGGGTGGACAGGAATATTCCAGACATCCACCCGGCAGCTGTGATAGCCGCGTTCCAGTCCAACGTGCACAACCGTCGGATACGTTCTAAAATGAACGTTTGGTTTCCCAAGACTGTGAATGAGCTATACACTCTGGTGGATAAGTGTGCCCGAGTAGAAGAGGGGAGACGACTCCCCGGTGAAGAAGATGGCGTCGACATCGACTCAGAGGACAACGGCGACGCCACCAACCAGAAGAAGAAGAACAAGAAGCGCAAGGATAAAGCGATGATGACCGTTGAAGGATCGAGTGCACCTAGTACCGGCAAGAAGGCCAAGACCGAGGTCCCCGGCAAGGAAGCTACCGTGTGCACTGATTGCCAGGAAGCCGTGGCTGCCGAGAAGGCCGGGAAGGGTGATGGGTCGTACTGCAAGATCCATCGGACCAAGGGCCATGATCTTCAGGAGTGTCATCAGGTTGAGCAACTCGTCAAGAAGCAAAGGGCTGAGTACGAGAAGCGTGATAAGGAGAAAGACCAAGATGGCGCTGGCGGGAAGGGCCGAGGCGGCAGAACAGGTCGCCCCGGCAAGGCTCCTCAGTATCAGGGGAAACCCGGCAAAGGCCGTGAGAGGAAGGATTGCGAGGACGAGAGTGACGAAGGAGATGAAGAGGAAACTAGCGAGCAGGAGTTCCAGAAAGCCACTGATGCCCTATGCATTGACGAGGGTGCATCTTTGCACTCCTCTCACCGCCAACTTAAAAAGTGGGTGCGTGAGGTCAATGCCGTGGAGCCAGCGGCAGATTCTTGGAAACTGCTCAAGTGGTCCCGCACGCCCATCATCTTTGATGAGGAGGATCACCCTGACCGAACTACCACGGTAGGGTGTTTGCCATTGTTGGTTTCACCAACGATTCGCAACCTCAAGGTCACAAAGATATTGGTTGACGGCGGGGCCGGGTTGAATCTGATTTCTCCGAAGGTCATCAGCAAACTCCAGATAGCAGATGAAGAGCTCAAGGTTACTAGTACATTCCAAGGGATCAATCCCGGCAGGAGTCGTCCTAAGGGGAAGATCACACTGCCGGTCACATTCGGGGGGGGGGGGAGTTAAACTACCAGACTGAGAAGATCATGTTTGATGTGGTCGACCTCCCCCTGCCATACAATGGAATCATTGGTTGCCCCGCCCTGGCCAAATTCATGGCGGCATCCCACTATGCCTACAACACTTTGAAGATGCCAGGGCCAATGGGCGTCATTTACATTCCATCAGACAAGGAAGAGCAAGGCAGTGGAGACAATTCCAAGATCACGGCAAGGAAGAAGGTGGTGCAGCGCCCAGTGTATTTCATCAGCTCCCTGCTGCAGGGGGCTAGGTCGAGGTACTCTGGCGTCCAAAAGTTGATTTTTGGCCTCATCATGGCCTCAAGGAAACTGCGCCACTACTTCTAAGCCCACGAGATCACGGTTGTCACCTGCTTCCCCTTGCAACGCATACTCCAAAACCCCGAAGCCACTGGCAGAATCGTGGAATGGGCTTTGGAGTTATCCAACTTTGGTTTGAAGTTTGAAAGCACATCAACTATTCAGAGCAGAGCACTAGCAGAGTTCATTGCGGAAGAATGGATTATGTATTTTGATGGTCCCTTCTCCCTACAAGGTGCAGGAGCTGGCGTGCTTCTCTTTGCTCCCACTGGGGAGCACCTTAAGTACATCTTTCAAATGCATTTCCCCCGGGAGAAGGCTACCAACAATACTGCAGAGTATGAAGGGCTCCTTGCCGGGCTCAGAATTACAACGAAACTGGGAATCAAGAAGCTGGTCATCCGTGGAGACTCACAACTTGTGGTGAGGCAAGTCAACAAAGATTATCAAAGCCCATTGATGGAGGCATACGTCAAGGAAGTGAGGAAGTTGGAGGAGCGCTTTGACGTATTACAAACAGAGCACGTGCCCCATGCAGAAAACAGCATTGCTGATCATCTGTCAAAGTGCGCTGCGCAAAAACTCCCTGTGGAACCAGGGACTTTTGTTCTCCATCTGACTCAACCATCCGTATCCCCAGCAACAATGGCCAGCAAGAGGAGGAAATTGAACTCCGGCAAGCCTCTCCCGGTAGAGCTTCCCGAAGCCCCTAGCAGAGAGCTTGGCGGGAACAACTCCCCTTCGATCAGCGAGCTGCACCCTCCCGCCGAACTACCAGTCTTCGCGGTCGAGGCATGCGCTCCCATCGACGAGGAGGTGCCGCTAGCCCTTGTTGCCGAGCCCCAGGCTCCAACTTGGGTGCGGCACATCGTTCATTTCCTCCAAACAGGAGAACTTCCTGAAGAACAAGAAGAAGCTGAAAGAGTAGCCCGGAGGGCCAGTATGTATCAGTTCGTTGACGACATGCTATACAGATGAAGGCCCAACGGTGTGAAATTGAAGTGCATTTACCAGGAAGAAGGAAAGGAACTGCTGGCAGAGATACACAAGGGTATGTGTGGCTCCCACATCGGATCAAGGGCCTTGGTCAGGAAAGCTTTCCGGCAAGGTTTCTACTGGCCCATAGCCCTCCAAGACGCAATTGAGCTAGTCACCAAGTGTGAAGCCTGCTAGTTCCACTCCAAGAATATCCATCAGACTGCTCAAGCTCTCCAAACAATCCCTTTGTCATGGCCATTTTCGGTCTGGGGACTCGACATCTTGGGCCCCTTCCCCCATGCTACTGGGGTCTTTGAATTCTTGTTCGTCGCAATCGACAAGTTTACGAAGTGGCCGGAAGTAGAGCCCGTGAGAAAGGTAACCGCACAGTCAGCTATCAAGTTCTTGAAAGGATTGGTGTGCTGCTTTGGGGTACCTGCCCGAATCATCACCGACAATGGCACCCAATTCACAAGCCGTGCCTTCTTGCAATACGTTCATGCCCTCGGAAGCAAGGTCTCATTTGCCTCTGTGGCCCATCCCAGAACCAACAGGCAAGCTGAGAGGGCGAACGCTGAAGTGCTGCAAGGTCTCAAGACAAGAACCATTGATAGGCTGCAGAAGTGCGGCAGGCGATGGATCGATGAGCTGCCGGTGGTTCTTTGGTCCCTCCGTACGACACCAAATTGAGCTACCGGGCAGACTCCCTTCTCCGTAGTCTATGGGGCAGAAGCAGTTATCCCCACGGAACTCATATTCGGGTCTCCTCGAGTGCTTGCCTACGATGAAGTAGCGCAGGAACAGCACCGACGTGACGATGCTGTGCTACTTGAGGAGAACCATCTCCGGGCTGCTACGCGTGCTGCACGCTACCAGCAAGCCCTGCGTCGCTATCATAGTCGCAGGGTTCATGCCCGGAGCTTTGAGGAAGGCGACCTTGTCCTTAGGCGTGTTCAGTCCGCCAAGGGTGCAAACAAGTTGACGCCGAAGTGGGAAGGCCCTTACCGGGTAGTATGAGTCACCAGACCTGGAGCAGTCCGTCTGGAGACCGGAGATGGCATTCAATTACAAAACTCATGGAACATTGAGCATCTCCGTAAGTTCTACCCGTAAGGCGTGACTGTCGGGCCCTGCCCGGCAGCCACCCTTTTGTACAAGCTTTGCCGAAGTTGCATGCAACCCTTGTACAAAGCCAGGCGCAGACCCTGAGCAACAGAGAAATAAACGAAGTGCTGGGGGGCCCCCGAAACTTACATGCATGCATAAGCATATCATGAGCATAGCATGATCATGTAGATAAGGTCGCATGTGGCATTGTTTTCATCTACACTAAGTTGCAGGGTTCTTGCCATGGACTTGATCCCGAAGAGAAGAAATGAAGACAAGTCTACGTGACGATCCCCGGCAGACCAAACAGATAAGTTCCTTCTTATCCATACCTGTTCTGTAATTTGAAAACTTGCGCATATGAAAACCCCGCCACCTTCGAAACATAGGTGCTCCGACCATTTGACTCGAACGCTACTTCGGTCAGGGTGGTCGCAGTGGCCTTTGACGGAAAAGGTTTGGCGGGGGGCTGGTCCCTTCTTATGGTTTTGTGCCCGACAGGCCTAGCCCCGCGGCAACAAACTGAGGGCACCGGCAGGATAGCCTGCCGGGGAAACTTGTTTACTCGAATGTATAGAGGCATTTCACCTCTTCATGGATATGATACATGCACAAGTACCCGTCAAAGCTTGTCTTTTTCATTAAATATGCTGATAAGCAAGTACAGATCTTACAAAACACAAACATGGATAAAGAAGTTTACATTATTTAGACTAAAGTTTGGCCGATGCCTACACATTTTTAACTGAAAAAAGATAAGTGCCCCGTAAACCCTTTCTTGTCCCTCTCCTCCTAGGCACTACGGTGGGAAGAGAAGAGGGCAAAAGGGGTGCCTGGGCAGAAGCCCAGCCTGACCCCGTCGGGCCCCATGACAGGGAGCCCGACAAGTTCGGGAGGGCACGGGCAAAGAAGATGGCGAAGAGAGCGGCGGAAGGGTCCCCCTGACCACCGCCACCAAGGCCAGTAGGACACGGCAGGGCGAATGAAGCTGTGGCCCGCGAGGAAGCCTACCGGAGCCCAGCTGGAAGGCTGCTGGAGGAGCCGAAGACATCATCCCCACCTCTGCATCCAACTCCCCGACAAATCGTCTTGCCGGGAGTGAGATGCAGGTGCAGATGATGGTGCCGCCACCTGACAGTGATGGTGCGGCTGGCGTTCAGCCGGAGTCGGAGATGTCGTCCTCCCCATCGGCGCCGTCGTCATCACCGTCACTGTCCTCCTCGTCATTATCGCTAGAGGAGGAGCTTTCGTCATTGGTCAAGCTCTCCGCGTAGCACACTAAGCGAGCTCCTGAGCATCCGAAGACCTTGACGGAGAGCAGCTCGGTGTCCATTAATTTAAAATGGAGGACATGCCCCTCCGACAAGCTGTGGGCGCGGGCAAAAGTCTTCCAGCCGCATCGGAAGAGCATGACATGAGGGGCGGGGAAATCCACATCCACCCACATGCTGCCATTACAGCAACCCCTCATGTGCAGCTTCAGTGCGTGCGGTTGTTTAAGCTCCATCACCCTCGCAAATGGAGTAGGGAGGCGGAGGCGGCCGCGCGGGGGCTTATACAACCTGATGATGAACTCCAGCGGTTGATCTCCGACGTGGCCTTCCATTGGGGGATGAGCGGCCGGCGGAGGTGCAATCAGAGCACCACCCCGTCCTCCTCGACTCCGGGCACCACGGCAGCCGTGACCTCGCCCCCTCCCACCTCCTCCCGCGGCGGGCTCCGCCCCCGCATTTTCAATAGGAGGAGGGAGGCGCTGTCGAGTAGAAGCCCTCGTCGCCACCGCCGGAGAACCGCCACGCCCCCGGCCCCTCACCATGGTGGACGAGAGCTGCTAAGGAGAAGGAAGGGGTGACATGGTAGAGAAGCACCCTGCCCTGGGTTCCTTTTTATAGGCGAACGGGGCAGGGGGCTAGCTCTTCTCCCTGAAGGCAGCCGCCCTACTACTCTGATCCGGTTTCCCCGCGCCACCAACGGCTCGTGGAATCAAGGCCGACCCTCAGCACCAATCTATGGCGTTTGGGTTTCTGCCATGGCACGCATTTCCACGCCCTCCGTGTCCACCACCAACCCCGCGCAACGCATGCGGTACACGTGGCGGAAGCGCTGCAAGTGGGAAAGATAGTGGAATGACAGTTACCACCCTGTGAACATGGGACGTGGGTAGCCCATGGATCGTGGCTCATGATCTCCCCCACAACGTCCTGCACGACGCGCGGAAAAATCGGAAACTGACTCAAGCTCGGATTAATGAAGAAGCAAAGAAGATCTCAAAGGGTGAGCTACCGCAGCCTCCCCGCCTGTGTACCGGACAGGGCCTACCCCGACGACGCTCGGCAGCGCGTTCAGGCCAGGCCCGGGGGCTCCTGTCAGTGCAACAAACCTCAGGTGTGTTGACCAGACTGTACACAGGCTCGAGAACAAGGTTGCAGCATCCAAGACAAGACCAAGCAGAAGAGATCAGCTCTTTGAGAAATCGAAGGGTGGATCAAGAAGACCAAGACCAACCAAAGGAGCAAGATACCACTAAGGGAAAACCTCCATTGCCGGGCAGGCGAGCCTGGCGGGGACGAGGTTGCCCCGAAGACAAGTCCCAAGATTGCCCCGGCAGGCTTGCCGGGGACGCCGAGGGCAGATTACCCCGCCAAGGCTCCACCGCTCCACCTCACGGCAACGCAAGCCATCAATCGGTGAGGTGTCGAGCCCCCAAGTGACTAAGTGGCCGTTATTTGGCACGTGGCAGCCGCTTCCAGAGGAAATCACCTCCAAATGACACCCGTCCAGGGATGTGTCAGGCAGGCAGGCGAGAAGGTGGGTGAACGGCACGGCAAGGCTTGCCGGGCTACGGTACGATGTGACACTAAGCGGTGCATTTAATGCGCTCTGTCCTGTCTGCAGAGTTAGGTATGATAGCACTGTTTGCTATCTAATCAGTACACAATGACTGATTTGCCATTGTGGTGACCCCTTGATCTATAAAAGGAGGGCCATGGCAACCTTAGAAAGGATTCGGACCCTTGTACACTCATACGCGTGTAGCTGCTCTCGCCCCGAGGCGACCTTGCCGGGCTAGAGCATTGCGTCTCTACCACGGTCCTCTCATCAATCCACCAAAGCAGGAGTAGGGTTTTATGCCTCGCGGTGGCCCGAACCTGGGTAAAAACCACCCGTGTGATCGCTGTCGTGCTGCTCTGCGCCCTCCGCTCTTTGTGCAATGCGTCCTTCCCCCCTGCCGAACCACAAGGGGCTGATGGCCCCATAGGTGGCCGTGTTTTCCCGCGACACAAACCAATCTATCTTTTTACCAAGGAGGGATTGACAACCCCTCTTACGCGTCGGGTTGCAAGTTTTTGTTCTTTGTGTGCAGATACCGTTTACATAGCTTGGCCTGGCCTCCTACTGGATTGATACCTTGGTTTCATAACTGAGGGAAATACTTACCATAGCCGTGATGCATCCCTTCCTCTTTGGGGAAATACCGACGCAGTCTCAAGCCACGTCAACGTGCCGCGCGCTGGGTGTATCCTCGGGATTTCAAAAAAAAATACACATGTTTTCATTTTTCTTGTTTAGAATTTTTCGGCTTTTGTTTGGTTTTCCCTAGATTTTGGTGGGGATTTTCATGGAAGAAGCGTTTTCCACAAAAAGCATAATTGTGCCTCCTCAAAAGATAAAAGCACAATTATAATTCCCGAAAAAGAGAAAAGAATAGCCTATGTTTCTGTAAGAAGCACTCAGTTGTGCTTCCCGGAAAGGAAACAACACATGTGTGCTTTCAAAAAAAATGAAAAGCACAAATGTGCTTCTAGGTTCAGTTTATTTTTCGGTTTTCGGTTTTTCCCCTGATTTCTGATCGCTTTCCCGTCTTTTGGTTCTCTTCATTTTTTTTTACCTTTTCTTATTTCTGCTATTTCGTGAAAAATGTTTGATGAAACCTTAACATGGGATCTAGTTTTAACTATCTCGACATGAAAAATCCAACGGTAAAATGGTTCGTGATTTGGATGCATGGTTCAAGAGATACAATGTGTTGGAAATATGAGCAATTTACCATATGATTTTATTAACAGAAATACTAGATAAAACATGACTAATATAGTAGAGATGAAACATGTCATGTAATCTAACAGAGAGAAGGCAAGTAGCATCTGCGCATATGAACTAGAACGGAACATATCTAGAATAGATAGTAGAAGAAGAAACTGCAGCAGGATTTCGAACTAGAACGTGAACACATACGGAACATCGGCAGAAGCATTGGTCTTGGGGTCGACATCCTCGCCGGCCATGTCGTCGAAGAGGTTGTCGACTTTGGGAAAGAAGTCATCGTTGGGGAAGCGGTCGTCGGTGTCCGGAGCGTCCGTGATGAACCGGTCAGTAGTCGCATAGAGCGCTCCCCAAAAACATTATCACCCTTCTTTCGTACAGGACTCAAAGAGGTGGAGTTTCGGAGGCCTACTGTCCTGATCTGTGGTGCACGCCGCAAGGCGGGATGGGGAAGATCGTAGCAGCTTAGAGATTGGAACTCGGTGGCGAGAGGAAGACGATCTTCTGGTGTGTCTCTCTGAAGAGGAGCGACCTCTCTTTTATAGGCACAGGAGAAGGAGGCGAATAGGCTACGACGGGAGCTGAAGCAAAGGAGGGAGACGAAACGAACAGGCAGCAGCCGAAGGGTGCAGCGTTCGTATTAAATATCCACTACAGCAAAAACTTTCCAGCTCCCGAGTGACCGTCGTGCGTGACAAAAATTTAGACATCAGCTCGGCTCATTCCCGCGGCGCGTCGTGATGAGGCGAGGCGAGGCATGGCAAGGCGGGCGGCGGAGGAGGAGCGCGCATGAATGTCCCTCTTGTTCTCATGCTCATACATGTGGGGAAGCAACCTCCCTTAAAAGGAGGTCCAACTCCCAACAAACTAGCAATGTGGGACTAAACTTTAGTTCCACCTCTTGCCTTGCACAAATGGGCTGCGTGGGCCTCTATGATTTATTAGGAATTCTGAAACTACTATTGGGCTGGCCCAAAATAGACAAAATTCCAGCAATCCCCCACCAGATCCCAGAGGCACACAAAATTTGCCTTTGGTTCCAAAGCACTGTTTTATATACCGGTACTGCAGTGGAGACTGTTAAGTTGAACTTCCACCTAGAACTCTATGCTACACTAGTAAGCAACTTAACAGTGGACTAGGCCTTGAACTGCAAGTTTTCTGCGAATCTAGCTTCACGAAAAGCCTTGACCGATACTAGGCTACCGTGGGTCTTCCCCGCGGGTGGAACTTATGCGTCCTCCGAGACCTTTCATGATTTTACTAGAGAGCACCCTACTCTCATATATTGTGACGTTTAACAATCAGACTCATATAGGTGTGTTCTTCAAAAGATGTTCTGCAGGACAACATCTCTGCTTAAATGAGCCACTTAGAACACAATAAGATATACATCAACCTGCCATGCAGATTAGGAGAGTGTTGCATCTTTATGGAGTGGTATTGTTAATAGTAAGGATACTCTCCTCTTAGTTGACCAACAGCTTGTCTTCCACATCTAATTCACGGGATCTCCAATCACATAGACTAGGTTACCACTGTGAACAACTCATATGGTGGGTCTCATACCCATCTCCTTCGATGCATTATCTATCACATTACGTGAAGACCCTTTTTAAAAGGATTTGCCAGATTTTTAGATGTTTGGATATAATCCAATGCAGTAACTCCAGAGTTTCTCATTTTTTCGACAGACTTTAACCTTCTCCGAATATGTCTTGATGACTTCATGTTATCCTTTGAGCTGCTCACTTTCATGATCATAGTTTGATTGTCGCAGATCATAAGGATACCCGGTACAGGTTTCTCAACTACCGGGAAGTCATTCAAGAGTCGCCGAAGCCAATCTGCTTCAACCGTAGTTGTATCTAGTGCTGTGAGTTCTGCTTCCATTGTTGACCTCGTTAAGATGGTCTGCTTGCAAGACTTCCAAGAAACAGCGCCACCGCCATGAGTGAATACATATCCGCTCGTGGCCTTTATCTCATCAGCATCTGAGATCCAGTTTAAGTCACAATACCCTTCAAGCACCTTTGGGTACCCAGTGTAGTGAATTCCATAATTCGCAGTGCCTTTCAAATAACGCATAACTCTCTCTAGAGCTTTCCAATGATCATCTCCTGATTTTGAAACAAATCGGCTCAGTTTGCTAACAGCAAAAGAGATGTTAGGTCTTGTAGCACTGGCTAAATACATAAGAGAGCCAATAATATGAGAATATTTCAATTGATCTCTATCAATTCTTCGATTCTTTCGAAGCAGCACGCTAGCATCATATGGTGTTGGAGAGGGCTTGAAGTCACTATAGCCAAAGCGACTCAAGATCTTTTCCACATAGTGAGATTGAAGCAATGTAATCCCACCATCATCGTCTCTCAACAGCTTGATGTTCAGAATAACATCGGCCACTCCTAAATCCTTCATCTCAAAACAACAAGATAGGAAATCCTTGACCTCCTTAATAACATTCAGATTTGTTCGGAAAGTCAGTATGTCATCAACATACAAGCAAAGGATAACTCCTTCGCCCCACCATGGCGATAGTACACACATTTATTAGCTTCGTTTACAACAAAGCCTGCAGCTGTTAAAGTTCTTTCAAACTTCTCATGCCACTGCTTGGGTGCTTGCTTAAGTCCATACAAAGACTTAAGCAACTTGCACACTTTTCCTTCCTGACCATCTACTACAAACCCATCTGGTTGTTCCATATAAATTTGCTCGTCCAACTCTCCATTTAGGAAAGAGTCTTAACATCCATTTGATGAACGATAAGACCATGTGAGGCAGCTAGTGAAAGTAGTACTCGAATAGTGGTCAGTCGAGCCATAGGTGAGTAAGTATCAAAGAAGTCTTCACCTTCCTTTTCGGTATAACCCTTGGCCACGAGTCGTGCCTTGTACTTCTCGATAGTACCATCAGGCCTAAGCTTCTTCTTGAATACCCATTTGCACCTTATAGGTTTGCACCCATAAAGATGATCAGTGATCTCCCAAGTTTCATTGGCCAAAATGGAATCCATCTCACTATGGACTGCTTCCTTCCAGTAGTCAACATCTTCAGATGCATAGGACTCTGAAATAGAACTGGGAGTGTCATCTATGAGATACGCAAGAAAATCATCACCAAAGGACTTTGTAGTCATTTGTCTCTTGCTCCTAGTAGGAACTTCATTGTTCTCCTCCACAGGATTTTCAAAGTGTTCCATCGAAATGGTAGGTTCAGTAATTCTAACTAATTCCTGATTCGATGAACTAGGCATCTCCTGATTTGATGAGGTAGCCATTGATGTCTACTACTCAACCTTTCTTCTTGTAGACTCGTGTTGGGTCTCCAAGCGCAGAGTTTTGTAGGAGAGTAGCAAACTTCCCTCCAGTGGATGACCTAAGGTTTATCAATCCGTGGGAGGCTGATAACCCACAAGTATAGGGGATCGCAACAGTTTTCAAGGGTAGAGTATTCAACCATAGATTTGACACAAGGGGAGCCAAAGAATATTTGAAGGTATTAGCAGCTGAGTTGGCAATTCAACCACACCTGGAGATTAATTATCTGCAACAAGGTAATCAGTAGCACAGTAATATGATAGTTTTGATAGCAGTGGTAACAGTAGCAGTAATGGTAACAGTGATAGCAATGATTTTGTAGCAAGTGTAACAGTGGCAATAACAATAGTAACTTAGCAAGAACAATATGTGAAAAACTCGTAGGCATTGGATCAGTGAATTCGTTCGATGATATTCATCATATAACAGTCATAACCTAGGGCGATATAGAACTAGCTCCAGTTCATAAATATAATGTAGGAATGTATTCCGTAAATAGTCATACGTGCTTATGGAAAGAACTTGCGTGACATCTTTTGTCCTACCCTCTCGTGGCAGCGGGGTCCATAAGGAAACTAAGGGATATTAAGGCCTCCTTTTAATAGAGAACCGAAACAAAGCATTAACACATAGTGAATACATGAACTCCTCAAACTACGGTCATCACCGGAAAGTATCCTGAATATTGTCACTCCGGGGTTTACGGATCATAACACGTAATAGGTGACTATAACTTGCAAGATCGGATCTAGAACATAGATATAATGGTGAAAACATAAATGGTTCAGATCTGAAATCATGGCACCTGGGCCCAAAGTGACAAGCATTAAGCATGGCAAAGTCATAGCAACATCAATCTCAGAACATAGTGGATACTAGGGATCAAGCCCTAACAAAACTAACTCGATTACATGATGAATCTCATCCAACTCCTCACCGACCAGCGAGCCTATGAAGGAATTACTCACTCCCGGTGGGGAGCATCATGGAATTGGTGATGAAGGAGGGTTGGTAATGACGAAGATCGAAGATTCCCCTCTCTAGAGCCCCAAACGGACTCCAGATCTGGCCTCCCGATGAAGAACAGGAGGCAACGGCGGCTCTGTCTCGTGAAACGCGATAATTCATCCTCCCTGATTTTTTTCTCCAAAAATATGATTTTATAGCGTCGGAGATAGGGTCTGCGGGGCCACCAGGTGGGCACAACCCACTTGGGCGCGCCTGGAGGGGGGGCGCGCCTTGGTGGGTTGTGCTTCCCCAGGCCCCCCCCCCCCTCCAGTGGTTCTTGGCTCCAGTATTTTTATTTTATTGTATAAAATTTCTCCAAAAAGTTTCGTTCCATTCCGAGAACTTTTATTTCAGCACAAAAACAACACCATGGTAGTTCTGCTGAAAACAGCGTCAGTCCGGGTTAGTTTCATTCAAATCATGCAAATTAGAGTCCAAAACAAGAGCAAAAGCGTTAGGAAAAGTAGATATGATGGAGACGTATCAACTCCCCCAAGCTTAAACCTTTGCTTGTCCTCAAGCAATTCAGTTGATAAACTGAAAGTGAAAAAGAAAAACTTTTACGAACTCTTTTGTTCTTGTTTACATAAATAAGCTTAAGTAGGCACCCAGGTTTTCAGCAAAGATTATAACTAACCATGTCAACAATAACTCTTAAAAATTATATTAACTCATATCAATAGCATAAGCAACTAGCGAGCAACAATAAGATATCTCAAGTGACAACACTTTGTCAAAACAACCATGATATAATATGACAACAGTGGTATCTCGCTAGCCCTTTCTGAGACCGCAAAACATAAATGCAGAGCACCTCCAAAGTTCAAGCAGCGACTAAACATTGTAATTCATGGTAGAAAAGATCCAGTCATGATGCATTCAACATTAACTATACACAATGCATGAGGATGACAATAGTGCTCTCAGATCTGGCGCTTGTTTGAGAAGATGATGACTCAACATATAAGTAAATAGATAGTCCCTTCACAGAGGGAAGCAGGGATTTGCAGAGGTGCCAGAGCTCGAAGCTTAAATCCGAGATAAATGAAATTTTGGGAAATGCACCCTTCTTGTTTACTTCAAGACCAAAAGTTATCAATATCTTCCATTCTAAACACATTAGTGGTGGTTCCCAAGCGATAAAAGTAAAGGTTTACTCCCCCTCCACCAACAAACACACTCCACGGCTAGCCGAATCCACGGGTACCGTCCATACCAACATCAGTCCTGGGGGAGTTTTTTTTTAGTTATTTGCAATTTTTGATTTTGGGACTGGGAATCCCTATTACCGCCCCTCTCGTGCAAGGACGAGTGAATAAACATTCATCATGAGAATAACCCACTTAGCATGGAAGATACTGACTACCCCCTGTCGCTCTATAAACAATCCAGGCACACAAGAAATAGATGTTCATTTGAAATTTTAGAGGTGGCACATGCAAATTTACTTAGAACGGCAGGGTAATACCGCATATAGGTAGATATGGTGGACTCATCTGGAGTAACTTGGGTTTTAGGATTTTGATGCACAAGCAGCATTTCCGCTTAGTACAGGCAAAGGCTAGCAAATAGGTTGAGAAGCAGCCAGCTAGAGAGCGAAAACGGTCATGAACATGCATTATGCATAATAAACATTGAATACTAGCATGAGTAGGATATGAACATCATGAACATAAATATCATAGAGGCGATGTTGGTTTTGATTCAACTACATGCGTGAACATGTGCCAAGTCAAGCCACTCGAAACATTCAGAGGAGGATACCATATCATCATACCACATCACAATCACTTTAATGCATGTTGACATCCAAGATAAATCATTATCCACTCCTAGCTACTTAAGCATGGCATGAGAAACTATAATCTCTAATTGTCATTGCAAACATGTTTGATCATAATATGTTGAATCATGGATACTAGGTTAAACATATTTACAAAAATAGAACAAGTTGAGTTCATACCCGTTTCTCTCTGCCACAGCCAGTTCATCAAATATCGTCATTATTGCTTTTCACTTGCACGTCCGAATGATATGAAAATAATAATAGTGCAAGAGTGTCGTGGACTAAGCTGGAATCTACAAACATTTTATTCAAGGGGAGAAGACAAGGTAATATGAGCTCTTTGTTAGATCAATAACAATGCAAACGAGAGCCACTCAACATTTTCATCGTGGTCTTCTCCTTGGTACAACTCAACAAAAAGAAAAGAAATTCAGAGAAACACACTGAAATATTTTTGGAGTTTTTTAGTTTTCTCGAATAAAACAAATTAAAGAGAAATAAAAAACAAGAAAAACTATTTACACGGGAGAGCTCCCAACAAGCAAAAGAAGAACAAGAAAATCGTTTTGGGTTTTCTTTTTAATACTACAACTAACTAAACTAGAGAGAAAAACCGAAAAGAAGCAAGAAACATTTTTTTGACTTTCTCAAAGTTTTTCAAACACACAAGAAGAAAGCAAGAACATAAATATAGCATGGATAATACAATGAAAAAGTGTGAACACCGACAACTAGAATGAAATGTGTGAACATGAATGTAATGTCGGTGGAAATACGTACTCCCCCAAGCTTAGGCTTTTGGCCTAGCTTGGTAATTACCACTCGTAGTAGCCATCCGGTCCCATCTCTAAGTGATGTGGAGCGGGTACCTGAGCGTCCCACTCCAGAGGCTCCTCCTCTGCCTCTGCCTGGGCGTTCCGGTAGGCAATAATGTCTTCTGGCATGATCCTGTATCCACCCCTGGCAATAGAATCAAACAAAGCAGGTGCAGGCAACGGAATAATATCACGGGTGTTCTCACTGAAAACCAGGTTGTAAGGAATATTATTAATGGAGCCATCGATATCTGTAAATCGGTGATCCCTCATCGCCTGTTGGTCTAAATAAACCTTGGTTAAATGATAATCATGTTGTCGTATTTGAACGTTAAAGTGACTCGCTAAACGAGTAGCATAAATACCGCCATGAATTTTACCCTTGGCTCTGTTAAGGTGCAGACGGCGTGCAATAATGGCCCCTAGGCTATAAGTGTTATCACCGTATTATGCACGGCGTAGGATGGCGAAGTCCGGAGCACAAAGTGCATCGACCTTCTCTCTAGCAATTAAACACTTAGCAATAAACAGAGCAAAATAGTGCACAGAAGGAAACT
Source organism: Thinopyrum elongatum (assembly GCA_011799875.1). Taxonomy (NCBI): domain Eukaryota; kingdom Viridiplantae; phylum Streptophyta; class Magnoliopsida; order Poales; family Poaceae; genus Thinopyrum; species Thinopyrum elongatum. The sequence goes on from CM022297.1 coordinate 115,642,039, forward strand.
GCAAACTAGTAGCAGTGACACTCGACACGCCTCTTTCATCTCCTACTGACAGAGTACGATAAAAGTCCTCAAACTCTGCAGGCGTAGGCTCTCTTATTTCCTCGTCAGAAGGGATCAAGCATATGTCACAAAAATCAGTAAGTGGTATCTGACGAGTTTCAGCATATAAATTAAACTGCACCTCAGGGGGATTATTCCTACTCAGAAAATGGAAACTTTGCACAAAGGAATTTGTGAGGAGATGTATTGTTCACACTCAGCTGCAATGAAGTCAGTAAGCCCAGCATTAGCAGCAAATTGTGCGAACTCTTGACGGATCCCGGCTCCATCCATGAAGGGGTTATGCAGCCATTCGCATGGTCGCACCTCCGCCCTTCTCCGAGTATGGAGATCATTGTCCAATGATTCCCCAATGACTCCCTTAGAGCTCTTCTTGGAGGCAAACTTCCTAAAGAAACTCATCTTATTCCTATGAACAAAATTCTGAATATTTTTGTCAACAAAACTTCACAAGATTGATAGCATCTACTCATAGGGATGCATAGAGGCCATATTAAGCATTCAAACTACTTAGAACTCTAAGAATTCAACATGCAAGCTCATCGACAGCAGCACCAAGAGTAGCTAATTATTCAAAATATAATCCACTAAAGCAAAAACTAATTGGAGCAATGGAGGAGTCACATACCAAGTAGCAATCCCCCAAAACAGTTTCGGAAACGGAGCTTCGAGCAAAGAGATCGAAATCCGTGGATTTGAGAGCAAGAACATGAGAGAGAGAGAGAGAGATCAATGGTGATTTTTTTTCTGGCGGTAGGTGATGACATGGGCTAAAGAGATAAGTGAGGGGGCCCACGTGGGGACCACAACCCACCAGGGCGCGCCTGGGGCTGCTGGCGCGCCCAAGTGGGTTGTGCCCACCTGGTGCACCCCCCCTTTGATGTTATTTGCATCAAAAATTCAGAAATATTCAGAAAAAAATTGTATTAAATTTTTAGGGCATTCTGAGAACTTTTATTTTTGGTCATTTTTATTACACGGGAAATTCAGAAAACAGACAAAACATGGCATTTTATTTTATTTAACTAAGAAAAACATAAAACAAAAGTTGGGAACAGAAGATTGTGCCTACTAAATTCATCAACTTCATACCTCCCAAAAATGATCCATTAATACGATTGATCAAGTCTTATTAACAACCACCTTCGATTAGCATGAAACCGAAGAACTTTCGTAAAACACTAAGTTACCTCAACGGGGATATGCATGTCCCCAACAATAAGCATTTCATATTTCTTTTTGGCAGTAGGTAGAGGTAGTTGAAAGCTTCCAATAGTGAGTGTCGGAGATTTTCAATAACATTAATACCATTCACTTGGAATTGTTTCTTCGGAAAGTGCACCGTATGCTCATTACCATTGATATGAAAAGTGACCTTGCTTTTATTGCAATCAATAACAGCCCCTGCAGTATTCAAGAAGGGTCTACCAAGGATAATCGACATGTTGTCGTCCTCGGGCATCTCAAGTATAACAAAGTCAGTTAAGATAGTAACATTTGCAACAACAACGGGCACATCCTCACAAATACCGATAGGTATGGCAGTTGATTTGTCAGCCATTTGCAAGGATATTTCAGTAGGTGTGAGTTTATTCAAATCAAGTCTTTTATATAAGGAGAAAGGCATAACACTAACACCAGCTCCTAAATCACACAAAGAAGTTTTGACATAATTTCTTTTGATGGATCAAGGTATAGTTGGTATTCCTGGATCTCCAAGTTTTTTGGATACTCCATCCTTAAAAGAATAATTAGCAAGCATGGTGGAGATTTCAGCTTCAGGTATCTTTCTTTTATTAGTGATGATGTCTTTCATATATTTTGCATAAGGGGCCATCTTTAAAATATCAGTTAAGCGAGTGCGCAAAAAGACTGGCCTAAGCATTTCAGTGAAGCATTTAAATTCTTCATCATCCTTTTTCTTAGTTGATTTAGGTGGAAAGGGCATGGGTTTTTGAACCCATGGCTCTCTTTCTTTTCCATGTTTTCTAGCAACAAATCTCTTTTATCATATCTTTTATTTTTAGGTTGTGGGTTATCAAGATCAATAGCTGGTTCTATTTCAACATCATTATCTCGTTCCTTATCATTGTCTGGTTGAGTGTCTTCATGAACATCATCATTTTCTTTTTCATTATCACTAGGTAGATGTTCATTACCAGATTGAGTTTCAGCATCAGAAATAGAAACATCATTATTATCTTCAGGAGGTTTTTCTTTCTGAGGTTCACTAGAGGTATGCAAAGTCCTATCATTTTTCTTCTTCTTTTTCTTTTTAGAAGGACTAAGTGCATCAGAGTTAATTCTTTGAGAATCCTGTTCAATTCTATTAGGGTGTCCTACAGGATAAAGTGGTTCCTGAGTCATTTTACCTCCTCTAGTTGCTACTCTAACAGCAAAGTCATTTATAATATTATTCATTTCATCAAGCAATTCTCTTTGAGATTTAGCAACTTGTTCTAGTTGGGTTTGAACCATAGAGGCATGTTTTCCTACACCTCTAACATCATTGGAGATTCTAAATAACAAGTCACTCAAGCGAGCAATCATATCAGAATTATATTTCAATTGTTTCATAACATTGGCATTGAAGTGGTCTTGTTTTCTAATGTAGTTGTCAAACTCATAAAGGCATTGACTAGGATGTTTATTGTAAGGGATGTCACTTTCATCAAATTTCATTAAAGAATTTACCTCTACCACCTTTGGTGGTGTCGTGGTGGGCTCACGGCAGATGCCATGGGATGGCTAAAGAGAGGAACAGGCAAGAGGGCACCGGGGGGCTCCATAGGCGAGGTTGGTACGAGCGAGCGCGAGACGCAAGACGTACCCAAGTTCGGGGCTCTCCGGAGAGATAACACCCCTAGTCCTGCCGAGTGTGGTTTATATGTGGATGATACAAGCTTGCTCCTTGAGCTGTTTTGGGGAGGAAGGAAGACAGGCCAGTGCATGGGTTGTCCTCTCTCCGTGTGTATGAGTGTTCTAGGTGTGATCGATCGACCCTCTGCATGGAGGAGCACCGGGGGGTCTTATAGGCTGGCCCCCGGGGGTTACAACGGTAAAGTTACATGGGCGCGGGGCCGGGATGTCAGTGTCTAGGAGCCGGCAGTGGGGGGCACCGGGTCTGTCGGGTCGTCGGGTGCAGGTCGTACCGGGCCCGCCGGGCGCGGGTACGGCCGGCTGCTGGGTACTGTAGGCACGCCGTGCCAGACATCATGGGACAGCCGTGCCATCTTGCTACAGGGCCGTGCCCCCAAGACACCGCCCGCCCCAGGCGGTGGCTTGGTCGGCATGGCAGTCGAGCCCGCCGGGGCCGGCGTAAAGGGGGCGCACTACTGCCATGCTCGTTTGTCGATGGAGGTTCGTCTTGCGGGAACCGGCCGGCATGCGCCAGCCAGCTTGGCCAGGTTGCGGCGCCTGGCCGGGTTGAGTTGGGAACCCAGCCAGGGGCGAGCCAGATTGAGGGGCGTTGCTGGCCCCGATGTTTTTTAAAAGGATCCAGGTTCCGTTGCCTGCTCGAGGTCTAACCCCCCGACAGTAGTCCCCGAAGCTATGAAGGTCCGCCGGCTTCAGGCAGGAGGGCCTTCGCAGTTTCACCCCCTGAGAAGTCGACTAATGCTGATGAAGCTTATGACCGCCGGGTCCGGCAACACCCACTGTGTGCCGGCTTCTGGAAGCCGGATCGCGGCACCCTGGTATGGGCGGTAAACCGAGGTGTCCGCCGAGTCCTGAAGGGGAAGGGACGCGCCTCCCGCGGCCCGACGCAGGCGCCACGTGGTGTACAGGGGCCGGCGAGGCCCTGCCAGGCCACGTGCACGATGGGACGCAACAGCGGGCTGGGCCCCGCCACGCCGCATCCTCGGCCCATGCGCGGGGATTGATTGCGGCCGCCGCGGACAGTTGCACTTCTCGGGGTAATTAATTCATGGGGGAAATGTGCCCACATAATGCGGGAAGTGGAATCGTCGGCGCAGCCGATCCCACTTCCCCATGTTTCGCCGCGGTTATAAAATCGGAGGGAGGGGGCGGCGGGAAACACTCACGCACACTCCCCTCGCCCTGCCCTTCTTCTTCTTGCCAACCCTCGAGCTCGTCTCGCGTCGCAGTGCTCCGCCGCCACCAAGCAGCGCACCGCCGCCGCTCTGCAGCGCCCAGCGGCTATCTTGACTTCTTGCCAGCCCGCGCGCTCCTCGCCCCCAGCTGCTTCCGCCAATGGCGAAGCCCAAGGGGTTGTGGGAGAGGTCTGAGACCACCGCGAACGACATCCAGTATCTGCGCGATACGCGGCGGCTGCCATCGGCGACGGAGGTGGCCGTGCACTTGCCGGGCGCTGAGACGGAGCCGCGGCCAGAGGGGACCGAGCGCGTGGTCTTCTTCTCCCATTTCAAGCGCGGTTTCGGCCTCCCCACGAGCGATTTCTTCCGCTCGTTCCTGGATTTCTTCGAGCTGCAGCCTCACCACTTGGGCGCGAACGCGGTGCTGCAGCTCTCTGGATTTGTCACCCTGTGCGAGGGCTACCTGGGCGTCGAGCCCAACATCGATCTCTGGGTCCGCTTCTTCTTCTTGAAACAACTGGGGCCGACGGCCGGCACGATGTCTGCCTGCAGGGCCGCCGTCATCTCGACTCGGCCACACGGGGTGTGCCCCAAGATGCCGCTCGAGGATTCTGCCAAGAAGTGGCAGAACTCGTTCTTCTACGTCCGCAACCTTGGCGCGGACCACATCAACTTGCCGCCATTCACCGATGTGACACCGCAGGCCAAGACCAACTGGAGCTACTGCCCCAAGAACCTGACGTGGGCGGTGCTGAATCTGAGCAGCCAGGTCGGGCAGATGATGGCGCGCGAGGGGCTCACCGGGACGGATCTTATTGCTGCCTTCATCGCGCGCCGGGTGCTGCCGCTGCAACGCCGGACGCACATAATCAGTCGGATGGTCGGCCTCCAGGACCCCAACCAGATGTCGTCCCGATGGCTGATGCAGGAGCAAGTTGCCGACCGGGTCAACAGCATCTCGAAGGCCGGGATGGCGGACGACTGGCATTTCGGGAAGGCGCCTTACAACCAAGCGAATCCGGCGCCGGCGGTGAGTCCCTGGTCTCCATACTTTGCAATGTGCCATCTTTTTCTTCACCCTGATGCGACGAGGGAGGTACTGCTGAACGCCATCCAGAAAACGCATGACGGGACGAGGGCGCAGGTACTGGCCGCTGAGGAAACCGGCTCGGAGGGGGCGGAGTCCTTCGCCGAGAATACAGAGCTGGCCGATGCAGACCCGGCCGACGCTGAAGCCGGCGTGGCGTGACCTGCGGGTAAGTTTCCGCACCTAGGCCTTCTACAAGACTGGTCAGACAATGATGAAGAGGTCATGATGCACGCTGGTGATGCAGCGCCGACGAGGGGAGGGGACGGCGGCGCCGAACCCCCAAGACGGCCGAAGAAGACAGCCGACGCCGGGTCATCTCGAGTGGCGGCACCGGCAAGCCGGCCGCATGGGAAGGACGCGGTGCCACTGAAGCCGGCCGCAAAGCGCGTGGCGGAGGGCCCGGCCGCAGGTGGCAAGTCGGCTGCCAAGAGGGCGCGTCGCGTCATCCCGGCAGTGCCGACAAGGCAAGCCATCCCGACGGCGATTGGGTAAGTTTCCTTTATTATTTTTTGCTTGCTGCGTGGTTGCATTCCTCTCATGCTATCTTCACGGTGCGCAGGTCGCCCCTTGACCTGGCGCTGGCGGCTATGACAGCCGCATCCGGGGGTGAGTACTCGTTCCGGAGGACCCGGAGGAGTGCCATCGACTGGGTGGAGGACCCGCCGGAGGAGGACCTTGGTCTGGATCCGGAGGACATAGAACGCTGTGCCTGGAGGGACCAGAACAAGGCCCTTGAGGCGGAGGCGGTGGCCGTTCGAGCAGCGGAGGAGACCTCGGCCCGGGCATGGGCGAGGGCTGCTCAAGCGAGGGGCCAGGCCTCCGCGGACCAGGTGGCCGCGGAACAAGCCTGGCCGAAGATGCCCGAGGGCGTGGAGCCGGCGGAGACGGTCATAGAGCCATCGGCGGAGGAGGGGCGCGACCCAACCGGGCGGGCGGAGATGGCGGTTGACGACCGGGAGGTCGTGGAGATCGACGATGACACCCCACCCTGGACCGACGTGGTCGAGCGGGTGGAGGTCGGAGGGGCGGGGTGATGTCTACTACGCAACTTTATTCTTGTAGACTCGTGTTGGGCCTCCAAGCGCAGAGTTTTGTAGGACAGTAGCAATTTTCCCTTAAGTGGATGACCTAAGGTTTATCAATCCGTGGGAGGCGTAGTATGAAGGTGGTCTCTCTCAAACAACCCTGCAACCAAATACAAGAAATCTCTTGTGTCCCCAACACACCCAATACAAATGGCAAATTGTATAGGTGCACTAGTTCGGCGAAGAGATGGTGATAAAAGTGTAATATGAATGGTAGAAATATATTTTTATAATCTGAATAAATAAAAACAGCAAGGTAACAATCGATAAAAGTGAGCACAAACGGTATTGCAATGCTTGAAAACAAGGCCTAGGGTCCGTACTTTCGCTAGTGCAATCTCCCAACAATGCTAATATAATTGGATCATATAACCATCCCTCAACGTGCGATGAAGAATCACTCCAAAGTTCCTATCTAGTGGAGAACATAAGAAGAAATTGTTTGTAGGGTACGAAACCACCTCAAAGTTATCCTTTCCGATCGATCTATCAAGAGTTCGTACTAACATAACATCAAGTTATCCTTTCCGATCAATCTATCAAGAGTTCGTACTAAAATAACACCATATGATACACATCAACCAACTCTAATGTCACCGCGAATACCCGTGAGTTAATTATACGATATGCATCAAACAATTTCAGATTCATAGTACTCAATCCAACACAAAGAACCTCAAAGAGTGCCCCAAGATTTCTACCGGAGAAACAAAAACAAGAACATGCATCAACCCCTATGCATAGATTACCCCAATGTCACCTCGGGAATCCGCGAGTTGAGTGCCAAAACATATATCAAGTGAATCAAAATAATACCCCATTGTCACCACGTGTATTCATATGCAAGACATATATCAAGTGCTCTCAAATCCATAAAAGTATTCAATCCGATAAAACGAAATCTCAAAGGGAAAACTCAATTCATCACAGCAAGATAGAGAGGGAGAAAAACCATATGATCCAACTACATTAACAAAGCTCCCGATACATCAAGATCGTGCCATCAAGCACACGAGAGAGAGAGAGAGAGAGAGAGATTAAACACATAGCTACTAGTACAAACCCTCAGCCCCGAGGGTGGACTACTCCCTCCTCATCGTGGAGGGCACTGGAATGATGAAGATGGCCACCGGTGATGATTTCCCCCTCTGGCAGGGTGCTGGAACGGGGTCTAGATTGGATCTCGTGGATACAGAGGCCTTGCGGCGGCGGAACTTCTGATCTAGGGCTACCCCGAGGGTTTTTGGAATATTTGATGATTTATAGGGCGAAGAGGGGGTGCGGGAGGCCACCGAGGTGGGCACAACCCACCTGGGCGCGCCTGGGCCCCCAGGCGCGCCTTGGTGGGTTGTGCCCCCCGCAGGGCACCCCCCAGGTGCTGCTCTGGCCCATTGGATGTCTTCTGGTCCATAAAAAATCCACAAAAATTTTCGCGGTGTTTGGACTCCGTTTGATATTGATTTCCTGCGAAGTAAAAAAACAAGCAAAAAACAGCAACTGGCACTGGGCACTGGGTCAATAGGTTAGTCCCAAAAAATGATATAAAGTTGCTATAAAATGATTGTAAAACATCCAAGAATGATAATATAACAGCATGAATACTTCATAAATTATAGATACGTTGGAGACGTATCAGCATCCCCAAGCTTAATTCCTACTTGTCCTCGAGTAGGTAAATGATAAAAGAAATAATTTATGAAGTGTGAATGCTAGCAAAGTGCACAAGTTTGATCAATGACAATTTCAATCACTTTTCCTAACATCATAACAGCAATTCTTTCTTATAAAACTTCTCATGTTAAAGTAGCAACCAATTCACATGTTAAGGTTCAAACAATGAACTCTCTTGAAACTCAACAACCTATGTTCTTAGTCGCCAAGCAATTGCAATTCAACTTATTCAACAGAGTCTAAGTAAGAGCTCCACATACTCAACCATCATATAGTCTTCTATGATTGCTAACACTCACCGCATACACATGAGCAAAACGTTTCAACCAGACACATAGAAAGATAGGGGCTTATAATTTTGCCTCCCAACGTATTCACCTTAAGGGTGATGTCAGCAATAATAACTCATGCTACCAATATCCAACTGGGTATATGTGCCTAGATCTTTCCTCACCACATGATGCTTGCCAAAAGAGAAAAATAAAAAGGAATAGAGAGAAAAACTTTGACTCTTGCATGAAAGTAAATACATAAAAGTAAAAGGTAGGCCCTTCGCAAAGGGAAGCAGAGGTTGCCATGCGCTTTTTGTTTGTATGCTCAACCCCTTAGTGCAAAAGAACGTCACGTTATATTGCCCCTTATGATAGCAACATTTATTATGCAGTCTGTCGCTTTTATTCTTTGTCATCACAAGTTCGTACAACACTCAATTTTCTCTTACAGTAAATGATCTAACACTTTTAGAAGCAATTTTTATTGCCTTATTGCACCGATGACAACTTACTTGAAGGATCTTGCTCAATCCTTAGGTAGGTATGGTGGACTCTTGAAAATAAGATTTGGGTTTAAGGGTTTTTGGATGCACAAGTAGTATCTCTACTTGGTGCAGAATTTTTGGCTAGCAAGGATGGGCGGCAAGCACCACATGTTGAAGGATCTATGACAATATAACTTCTATGTGAATATGAACAAACATAAATCATTACGTTGTCTTCCTTGTCCAACGTCAACAATTTTGGCATATAATATTTTGATGGGGGCTCACAATCACAAAAGATTTCCAAGATAGTGTATTTGCATGTGAAAGTTCTCTTCCTTATAGTAATCATTCATGAATTGCTTGTATGACCAATATTGTGATTGTCAAGCTTCAAAAGATTTCACTTTCTAAACCCAATGTGAAGCTACCACTAGGCATGATATGAACATATAATTTCAACTTCATGATATTCAATTCATTCAACAATTTACTCATAGGATATAAGTGAAGCACAAGAGTGAATGACAAACTACTCCAAAAAGATATAAGTGAAGATCAAGCGAGTAGTTAAGTAAAGGGGTAGCTAATTGAGGACTCCCCCTTATTTAAAAACTTTCAGATCTAAGTATTTTATTAAAACAGCAAGTAAAAAAATCAAAATGACATTCCAATAATAGCACAACTCAAGTGAAGAAGCAAAAACTTAGGCTCAACCGATACTAACCGATAATTGTTGATGAAGAAAGGTGGGATGCCTACCATGCAAAGATATCCCGATTCTCACAGAGGAAGTCGACAAGCTCGCCTTCCCATTTGCTGCTGAGGCGGGTGCCCACAACAACGTACTTGCTGCAGCTTCGGTCAGACGGGTTGAGCTTGACCTTCTTGGTATCCTTCGATGGCTGGAACGAGGCCTCGCCGGCCGATTCCTTGGCCGGAGCCGGCACAGCCGACTGCTTGCCTGCCAATGCTACAATCCGGTCGAGCTGGCACCGCTCCTCGGCTATGACCAGTGACTCGGCTAGTTTGGTGCCGTCTTGGGCGCATTGCAGAGATTTCTTGTAGTCGCCAGCTACGGTGATGAGGCCCTTGGGACCCGGCATCTTCATCTTCAAGTAAGCGTAGTGGGGGACCGCCATGAACTTGGCGAGAGCGGGCCGACCTAGCAGCGCGTGGTAAGGGCTGGACAGGTCCACCACCTTGAACCGGATGGGCTCACGCCGAAAGTGGTCGCGGGTGCCAAACAGGACATCGAGCCGGATCCGGCCGATGAGGGAGCAGGAGAGACCCGGCATGATGCCGTGGAACACGGTCCGGGTTGGCTCCAGCTGCTTGGCCTCGATGCCGAGCTTGGTCATGGTGTCGAGGTAGAGGATGTTGATGCTGCTGCTGCCATCGATGAGGACTCGAGAGAACTTGCAAGTGCGCTTGGCAGCAACGATGGTGGGGTCGAGGACGAGGGCATAGCCACCCGGGTTGGGCATAACGGCCGGGTGGTCCTCCCAGGTCCAGCTAATCGGGCGCTCCGACCAGTGCATGTACTCAGGCATGGCCGGGATGACGGTGTTCACCTCCTGCCGGAGCAAGCGCTCGCTACGCTTGTCGTCACCAAAGCTGGTGAAGATGACGTAGCAGCCATTTGCGTCGGGGAAGACCTCATCGCGCATGGCGCTGGCCGTCGGGGGCGGGGGCGGAGGCGGAGGCGGCTGCCCCGCGCCCGGAGCTGGGGCAGGGGGCGGCGGGATGTCGCCCCTCATGATGCGCTTGGTGATGGCGCACTGCCGAAGCGTGTGCGTAGACGGCCTTGCGTTGTGGTGCTTGTAGGGGGCGTCGAGCATTTCCTCGAAGCTCATGGCGGGTTGGCAGGCGGTCTTGCCGGCTCGCTGGCGTTTGGCGCCGCCCTGCTTGCCGGGAGGTGCTTGCTCAGGAGCGACGACAAGGCGGTTGTCGGAGCGAGGAGCCAGCTGCTCGGCCTTGTGTTTGTTGTTCTACTGGCGGCTGTTCTCGCCAGCCGGCTTGGAGGGCGATGCCGACAACGCCTTGCCGGCCTCGTCCGACACGACTTGGATCTTCATGGCAGAGTCGGCCGTGGCGTACTTGTCCGCCGTGACCATGAGCGCGGCCATGGTGGTCGGCTCGGAGCGCAGGAGCTTGTGCTTGAGGAGGGTGCCATCCCGGCAGCCGCTCACAAAGTACTCGATGGCTTGAACCTCATGGACCCCCTCGCAACTGTTCCTGAGCTCGGTCCAGCACGCGAGGTACTCACGGCCGGTCTCACTCGGCCCCTGCACGCACATGGCGAGCTGACTGGTGCAGCCGGGTCACTTGTAGGTGCCGGTGAAGTTGCGCACAAAAGCCTGCTCGAAGTCAACCCACGAGTTGACGCTGCCGGCCGGCAGGCTGTTCAGCCACGTCTGGGCCGATCCTTGGAGCATGAGCGGGGTGTAGCGCACGGCAAGGCGGCGATTGTCGCCCGCAATGCCGATGGCGGTGGTGTAGTCGATGAGCCAGTCCTCCGGCTTGACGGTCCTGTTGTATTTGGGGGTGTCGCGGGGAAGCGTGAATCCCTTGGCGAAGGGCTCGTCGCGGATGCGTGGTCCGAAGCAAGCCGGACCGACCGCGTTATCCTCCTCCAACTCGAGGGAGAGGGCGAGCTGCTCGATGCGATGGCGGGCGTCGGTGTCATCGATGGCACGCGGGCCCAGCCGGCTTGCGACCGGGCCGCGGGGAGCCAGGTCGGCTGAAGCCGGACTGCCACACCGGCCGGATGGTGGGGGAGGGTCTTGTCGGCGCCGGTCCTCCGAAGCTGACTCGTTGCGCTGGCCGTCGCCAGCCATCAGGGCGCGGTTGCTCTGGGTTCAGATCCAGCCGGAATGAGCTTCACTGGGGGGCGGAGAAGACGCTGTGTTCGGCTGCTCGAGGTCCTTGGTGCGGCGCGAGACGGACGTTGTGGGACGGTCAAGGCGGTCTTGCTGCGTGTTCGTAGCGCCGAGCAGCTCGCGCATGCACTGCAGGCGCTCCTGCAGCTCCTCGCCTTGCAGGTTCTCCAGGCCCACTATGGCCGCCTCCGCGGCGCGCATGTTCTTGACTGGAGTGTCGTAGACGGGCGGGACCGCACCCGGCACGTGGCCGATCGCGGCGCCTCGGGTCACACCTCGACAACCCAACTGGGCTCGGCCGTGGCCGGTGTGAAGTCGTACGCGGCTTAGCGCTCTCGCTGGATGGACTCCAACCAGCGCTGCGTAGCAGCAAGCGTCACGGCCTCATCCAGCAGGCACTTGCGCTCCTCCTCGAGCTGGGCCCAGGCCTGGGCAGCGTTGGTGGCGTTGATGTCGGTGGCGATGGGGACGCTGAGGTTCTGCATCATGGCGCGCAGCGGGTCGGCCGTGCCGGTGCGCTCTGCTGTGGCCTTGGCGGCAAAGGCCTTCTTCGCGGCGCTAGACGAAGTGGAGCCGGAGCCAGTGACGAACACCTCCACCCTGGTGATGAGGTCCGCTGCATCGTCGGAGACATCGTAGCCGAGGGGGAGGGGGGAGTCGATGACGTTGAGCACCTCGCTGGGGTACTCGTCGGCGTCGGGCACGTCGGAGATGCACAGCGCGCTAATGGGGGCGATGAGCGAGCTGGCGAAGCTAGCCGGCGCCGCGCCGGGCATAGGAACCGCGCAGTGCATGATGTGCTCGCCAAAGTCGGTGGAGGGCCCCGTCTGAAATGTGTTTTCGGTCAGGACCTCAAGCTGCCCCACGGTGGGCGCCAACTGTCGTGGTGGGCTCACGGCAGATGCCATGGGATGGCTAAAGAGAGGAACAGGCAAGAGGGCACCGGTGGGCTCCAGAGGCGAGGTTTGTATGAGCGAGCGTGAGACGCAAGACGTACCCAGGATCGGGGCTCTCCGGAGAGATAACACCCCTAGTCCTGCCGAGTGTGGTTTATATGTGGATGATACAAGCTTGCTCCTTGAGCTGTTTTGGGGAGGAAGGAAGACAGGCCAGTGCATGGGTTGTCCCCTCTCCGTATGTGTATGAGTGTTCTAGGTGTGATCGATCGACCCTCTGCATGGAGGAGCACCGGGGGGGTCTTATATGCTGGCCCCTCGGGGTTACAACGGTAAAGTTACATGGGCGCGGGGCCGGGATGTCAGCGTCTAGGAGCCGGCAGTGGGGCCGCCGGGGCGCCTGGTCTGCCGGGTCCATCGGTGCGGGTCATACCGAGCCCGCCGGGCGTGGGCACAGCCGGCTGCTGGGTACTGTAGGCACGCCATGCCGGACGTCATGGGACAGCCGCGCCGTCTTGCTACAGGGACACGCCCCCAAGACGCCGCCCACCCCGGGCGGTGGCTTGGTCGGCATGACAGCCGAGCTCGCCGGGGCCGGCGTAAAGGGGGGCGCACTGCTACCATGCTCGTTTGTCGATGGAGGTTCATCTTGCGGGAACCGGCCAGAATGCGCCAGCCAGCTTGGCTAGGTTGCGGCGCCTGGCCGGGTTGAGCTGGGAACCCGGCGAGGGGCGAGCCGAATTGAGGGGCGTAGCTGGCCCCGACGTTTTTGAAAAGGATCCGGGTTCCGTTGCCTGCCCGGGGTCTAACCCCCCGACAGGTGGTGGTGTGTCAAGTCCATGTATCTCTTCAATAGGAGGTAAATTTTTAACATCCTCTGCTTTAATACCTTTTTCCTTCATACTTTTCTTTGCCTCTTGCATATCTTCAGGACTGAGATATAAGATACCCTCTTCTTCGGAGTGGGTTTAGGCGGTGGTTCAGGAAGAGTCCAATTATCATAATTTTTCAATATATTATTCAATAGTTCCTCATCTTGTTCAATAGTTCGTTCCCTGAAAACACAACCAGCACAACTATCTAGGAAGTCCCTAGAAGCATCGGTTAGTCCATTATAAAAGATATCAAGTATTTCATTTTTCTTAATAGGATGATCAGGCAAAGCATTAAGCAATTGGAGAAGCCTGCCCCAAGCTTGTGGGAGACTCTCTTCTTTAATTTGCACAAAGTTAAATATTTCCTATAAGGCAGCTTGTTTCTTATGAGCAGGAAAATATTTTTCAGAGAAGTAATAAGTCATATCCTGGGGACTATGCACACAACCAGGAGTAAGAGTATTGTACCATATCTTAGCATCACCCTTTAATGAGAACGGAAATAATTTGAGAATATAATAGTATCGAATCTTCTCATCGTGAGCAAATAGGGTGGCTATGTCATTTAACTTAGTAAGATGTGCCACAACAGTTTCAGTTTCATAACCATGGAAAGGATCAGATTCAACCAAAGTAATTAACTCTGGGTCGACAAAGAATTCATAATCCTTATCATCAACAAAGATAGGTGAAGTGGCAAACTTGGGATCACATTTCATTCTAGCATTCAAAGATTTCACTTTCAGTTTGCATAATAATTTCTTAAGATCATCGCTATCATTGCAAGCAAGAAAATCTCTAGCTGTCTCCTCATCCATAACATAACCTTCAGGTACCTTAGGCAATTCATATCTAGGAGAGCTAGGCCTAATAGGTGTTTCAAGATTTTCAGTTTCAAGTACTTCATCAGTTTCAAAAATTTCATCAGTTTCAGCATTCTCAATATCTTTAGCTCTAGCAATTAGTTCATCAAGAAATTCACCTAGTGGCACATTATCATCAAGCAAGGTACTAGCATCATCATGAGTATCATTCATAGTAGAAGTAGCATCATCAATTACTTGCGACATAATAGGATTAATAGCATGTGGTAGTGTCGCAAGCTTACTCAAAACAGAAGGTGAATCAAGTGCAGAGTGTGATGGCAGTTCCTTACCTCCCCTCGTAGTAGAGGGAAAAATCTTGGTTCTTGGATCTTTCAGATTCTTCATAATGATAAATTGATAATAATCCCAAGTGACTCAACAAATATAGTTATGCTCCCCGGCAACGGCGCCAAAAAAAGGTCTTGATAACCAACAAGTATAGGGGGTCGCAATAGTTTTCGAGGGTAGAGTATTCAACCCAAATTTATAGATTCGACACAAGGGGAGCCAAAGAATATTTGAAGGTATTAGCAGCTGAGTTGTCAATTCAACCACACCTGGAGATTAATTATCTGCAGCAAGGTAATCAGTAGCACAGTAATATGATAGTTTTGATAGCTGAGTTGTCACCAAAGGTTGTCAGAATCGCGATTCTATTATACGATTCTACGACTTTACGATCCAAACTAACCCCTTTGATTCTATGACTTTAGTTCATAGAATCTATGTTTCTACGATCCTAATAGTGAAGATTCTATGATATGCGGTCCTACCATCGGAGCTCCGATCCGATTCAAAATCGCGATTCTGACAACCTTCACAGTGATAGCAATGATTTTGTAGCAAGTGTAATAGTGGCAATAACAATAGTAACTTATCAAGAAAAATATGTGAAAAACTCGTAGGCATTGGATCGGTGAATTCGTTGGATGATATTCATCATATAACAGTCATAACCTAGGGCGATGCAGAACTAGCTCCAGTTCATAAATATAATATAGGCATGTATTCCGTAAATAGTCATACGTGCTTATGGAAAGAACTTGCATGACATCTTTTGTCCTACCCTCCCGTGGCAGCGGGGTCCATAAGGAAACTAAGGGATATTAAGGCCTCCTTTTAATAGAGAACCGGAACAAAGCATTAACACATAGTGAATAAATGAACTCCTCAAACTACGGTCATCACCAGAAAGTATCCCGAATATTGTCACTCCGGGGTTTACGGATCATAACACGTAATAGGTGACTATAACTTGCAAGACTGGATCTAGAACATAGATATAATAGTGAAAACATAAACGGTTCAGATCTGCAATCATGGCACCCGGGCCCAAAGTGACAAGCATTAAGCATGGCAAAGTCATAGCAACATCAATCTCAGAACATAGTGGATAATAGGGATCAAGCCCTAACAAAACTAACTCGATTACATGATGAATCTCATCCAACTCCTCACCGACCAGCGAGCCTACGAAGGAATTACTCACTCCCGGTGAGGAGCATCATGGAATTGGCGATGAAGGAGGGTTGGTGATGACGAAGATCGAAGATTCCCCTCTCCGGAGCCCCAAACGGACTCCAAATCTGGCCTCCCGATGAAGAAAAGGAGGCGGCCGCGGCTCCGTCTCGTGAAACACGATAATTCATCCTCCCTGATTTTTTTCTCTGAAAATAGGATTTTATAGCGTCGGAGATAGGGTCTGCGGGGCCACCAGGTGGGCACAACCCACCTGGGCGCGCCTGGATGGGGGCGCGCCCTGGTGGGTTGTGCTCCCCCAAGGACCCCCCCCCCCTCCGGTGGTTCTTGGCTCCAGTATTTTTCTTTTATTGTATAAAAATTCTCCAAAAAGTTTCGTTCCATTTCGAGAACTTTTATTTCTGCACAAAAACAACACCATGGTAGTTCTGCTGGAAACAACGTCAGTCCGGGTTAGTTTCATTCAAATCATGCAAATTAGAGTCCAAAACAAGAGCAAAAGCGTTAGGAAAAGTAGATACGACGGAGACGTATCAGAGGCATAGGATGAAGATGGTCTTTCTCAAACAACCCTGCAACCAAATAACAAAGAGTCTCTTGTGTCCCCAACACACCCAATACAATGGTAAATTGTATAGGTGCACTAGTTCGGCGAAGAGATGGTGATACAAGTGTAATATGGATAGTAGATATAGGTTTTTGTAATCTGAAAATATAAAAACAGCAAGGTAACTAGTAACAAAAGTGAGCAAAAAGGGTATTGCAATGCTTGAAAACAAGGCCTAGGGTTCATACTTTCACTAGCGCAAAATCTCTCGACAATGATAAGATAATTGAATCATATAACAATCCCTCAACGTGCAACAAAGAATCACTCCAAAGTTTCTATAGGAGAACGTAGGACGAAACCGTGCATCAACCCCTATGCATAGATTACCCCAATGTCACCTCGGGAATCCGCGAGTTGAGTGCCAAAACATACATCAAGTGACTCAACGTAATACCCCATTGTCACCACGGATATCCATGTGCAAGACATACATCAAGTGTTCTCAAATCTAATACTCAATCCAACATAACGAAACCTCAAAGAGCAAGACTCAATTCATCACAAGAAGGTAGAGAGGGAAGTACACCATAAGATCCAAATATATTAACAAAGCTCGCGATACATCAAGATCGTGCCAAATCAAGAACACAAGAGAGAGAGAGAGAGATCAAACACATAGCTACTAGTACATACCCACAGCCCCGAGGGTGAACTACTCCCTCCTCGTCATGGTGGCCGTCGGGATGATGAAGATGGCCTCCGGTGATGATTTCCCCTCCGGCAGGGTGCCGGAACAGTGTCCCAATTGGTTTTTCGTGGCTACAGAGGCTTGCGGCGGCGGAACTTCTCATCTAGGGTTCTTTTCGGGGGTTTTGGTATTTATAGGAATTTTTGGCGTCGGTCTCACGTCAAGGGGGTCCACGAGGTAGCGACAAGCCGCCTCCGCGCGCCCTGGGTGGTGGGCGCGCCCTTCAGGCTTGTGGCTTCCTCTTGAAGCTTCTGGTCCTTCCTCGATGCTTTGGGGGTCTCTTTTGGTCCACAAAAAATCACCGTAAATTTTCAGCCCATTCCGATAACTTTTATTTCTGCATACAAAAACGACACCACGATAGTTTTGCTGAAAACAGCGTCAGTCCAAGTTAGTTCTAATCAAATCATACCAAAACCATATAAAATTGTTGTAAACATGGCATGAATACTTCATAAATTATAGATATGTTGGAGACGTATCAACATCCCCAAGCTTAATTCCTTTTCGTCCTCGAGTAGGTAAATGATAAAAGAAATAATTTATGAAGTGTGAATGCTAGCATAGCGCATAAGTTTGATCAATGATAGTTCCAAAATACTTTTTCTAGCATCATTATATATCATAAATAGTAGCTCATCTCATTAAACTTCTCATGATCAAGTAGCAAGCTATTCATATGTTAAAGCATCGACCATAAACTTTCTTGAAAACTAACAAACTATGTTCTCAGTCATCAAACAATTGCAATTCATCTTATTTTCAGGAAGGGTCTATGTAAGAGCTTTGATGTAGCAAATTCCACATACTCAACTATCATATAGTCTTCCATGATTACTGACACTCAAAGCGTATTTTTAGAATAAATAGCATCCATCGAACACAGAGAAAGATAGGGGCTTAATGCTTCGCCTCCCAAATTATTTATCCTATAGATAATTGTCAACAATAATAATTCATGATCAAATATATTTGAATGGCCATATATGCTTGGATCTTTCCCCACCACATGATACTTGCCAACTAGAGAATAACTGGGGTTGAAATGAGAAGGAATACTACTGACTCTTGCATAAAAGTAAAAGATAGGCCCTTCGCAGAGGGAAGCTGGGATTTGCAGAGGTGCCAGAGCTCGAAGATTTTAAAACAGAGATGGATATAATTTTGAGAGGTATGATTTCATTGTCAACGTAACGACCGAGAGTTCCCAATATCTTCCATGCTAGACACATTATAGGCGGTTCCCAAACAGAAAGGTAAAGTTTTTACTCCCCCTCCACCAACAAACACAAGCCATTGCTAGCCGAATCCTCGGGTGCCCTCCATACCAACAACAATCCGGGGCAGTTTTGTTTTATTATTATATTTTGATTTTGCTTTTGATCATAGGACTGGGCATCCCAATTACCAGCCACTTTCTCGTGAATGACAAGCGAATAAACACTCATCACGAGAATAACCACCTAGCATGGAAGATACTGATCGCCCCCTGTCGCTTCATGAGTGATTTGGGCATACAAAACAGATTATTATTTGAAGATTTAGAGTTTGGCACATGCAAATTTACTTGGAACGGCGGGTAAATACCGCATACAGGTAGGTATGGTGGACACTCATGGAAGAAACTTGGTTCAAGGAATTTGGATGCACAAGCGTTATTCCCGCTTAGTACAGAAATTTTGGCTAGCAAAAGATTCTAAAAAGCAAGCACCACATGTTGGAGGATCCATAACAATATAACTTCTATACAAATATACCCAAACATAACTCATTACGTTGTCTTCCTTGTCCAACTTCAACTAATTTGCTCAAGTTTGAAAATAATTAATGGGGCTCACAATCATAGAAGATGTCCAAGATAGTAAATTTATATGTGAAATCTCTCTTCCTTCAACATTCTTTCATGAATAGTTCAAGTGACCAATGCGGTGCTTGCTAATCTTTTAATAAATTTTACCACCTATACTTCTTATATGTGAAGTCATTACTCCCCATGGCATAAGCATATGAAACATATATAATTTCAGATTTATGATATTCAATTCATTCAACCATTTACTCATAGGATATAAGTGAAGCACAAAAGTAAATGACAAACTACTCCAAAAAGATATAAGTGATGATCAATGAGTAGTCAAAAAACGAAGTAGCTATGTGAAGACTCTCTCTCATAAATAAAATTTTAGATCTTAAGTATTTTATTCAAACAGCAAGCAAATCCTAACAAAATAAAATGACACTCCAAGCAAAAATCATATCATGTAGTGAATAAAAATATAGCCTCAAGTAATTTACCGATGGATTGAAGACAAAAGAGGGGATGCCATCCGGGGCATCCCCAAGCTTAGATGCTTGGTTGTCCTTGAATATTTCCTTGGGGTGCCTTGGGCATCCCCAATCTTAGGCTCTTGCCACTCTTTATTCCGTAGTCTATCAAAATTTTACCGAAAACTTGAAAACTTCACAACACAAAACTCAACAAAAAAACTCGTAAGCTCCGTTAGTATAATAAAAGCAAATCACCACTTTAGGTACTGTTGTGAACTCATTCTAAATTCATATTGGCATTATATATACTGTAGTCCAACTTCTCTATGGTTCATACCCCCCGATACTACCCATAGATTCATCAAAATAAGAGAACAATGCATAAAAAACAGAATCTGTCAAAAACAGAACAGTCTGCGAATATCTGAATATTAATCATACTTATATAACTCCAAAAATTCTGAAAAATTAGGAAAACGTATGAAATTTGTATATAAATCTTTTGTAAAAAAATAAGAATTTTTAGTATCTTATGTGAATTTTAAAAATTCTTCTACTGTATGCAAAAGTTTCTGTTTTTGCACAGAATCAAGTCAACCATCATCCACACTATCCCAAAGGCTTTACTTGGAAATTTATTGAAACAAAAGCTATAAAACATGATTACTAAAGTAGCTTAATCATGTTATCACACAAAAACAGTAGGGGTAAATGTTGGGTTGTCTCCCAACAAGCGCTTTTCTTTAATGCCTTTTTAGCTAGGCATGATGATTTCAATGATGCTCACATAGAAGTAAAGAATTGAAACACAAATAGAGCATCATGAAGCATATGACTAGCACATTTAAGTCTAACCCACTTCCTATGCATAGGTATTTTGTGAGCAAACAACTTATGGGAACAAAAATCAACTAGCATAGGAAGGCAAACAAGCATGACTTCAAAACTTTCAACACATAGAGAGGAAACTTGATATTAGTGAGATATGTAAAAGCATATGTTCCTCTCTCATAATAATTTCAGTAGCATCATGAATGAATTCAACAATATAACTATCACACAAAGCATTCTTTTCATGATCCACAAGCATAGAAATTTTACTACTCTCCACATAAGCAAATTTATTCTCATGAATAGTAGTGGAAGCAAATTCAATGAAATAACTATCATGTGGTACTTGATTAAAATCATGATGACAAGTTTCATGGTTGTCATTGTTATTTATAGCATACATGTCATCACAATAATCATCATAGATAGCAACTTTTTTCTCATAATAATCAATTGAAACCTCTTCCAAAATAGTGGATTCATCACTAAATAAAGTCATGACCTCTCCGAATCCACTTTTATCAATATTGTGAAAAGATTCAACACCCTCCAAAATAGTGGGATCAACACTACCTAGAGTTGACACTCTTCCAAACCCACTTTCATCAATATAATCATCATAAATAGGAGGCATGCTATCATCATAATAAATATTCTCATCAAAACTTGGGGGACTAAAAATATCATCTTCATCAAACATAGCATCCCCAAGCTTATGGCTTTGCATATCATTAGCATCATGGATATTCAAAGAATTCATACTAACAATATTGCAATCATGCTCATCATTCAAAGATTTAGTGCCAAATATTTTATTGACTTTTTCCTCTAACACTTTGGCACAATTTTCCGATCCATCGTTTTCAAGAAAGACATTATAAAGATGAATTATATGTGGCAACCTCAATTCCATTTTTTTTTGTAGTTTTCTTTTATAAACCAAACTAGTGATAAAACAAGAAACTAAAAGTTTCAATTGCAAGATCTAAAGATATACCTTCAAGCACTCAGCTCCCCGGCAACGGCGCCAGAAAAGAGCTCGATGTCTACTACGCAACCTTTCTTCTTGTAGACTCGTGTTGGGCCTCCAAGCGCAGAGTTTTATAGGATAGTAGCAAATTTCCCTCAAGTGGATAACCTAAGGTTTATCAATCTGTGGGAGGCGTAGGATGAAGATGGTCTCTCTCAAACAACCCTGCAACCAAATAACAAAGAATCTCTTGTGTCCCCAACACACCCAATACAATGGTAAATTGTATAGGTGCACTAGTTCGGCGAAGAGATGGTGATACAAGTGTAATATGGATAGTAGATATAGGTTTTTGTAATCTGAAAATATAAAAACAGCAAGGTAACTAGTAATAAAAGTGAGCAAAAACGGTATTGCAATGCTTGATAACAAGGCCTAGGGTTCATACTTTCACTAGCGCAAAATCTCTCGACAATGATAAGATAATTGAATCATATAACAATCCCTCAACGTGCAACAAAGAATCGCTCCAAAGTTTCTATCGGAGAACGTAGGACGAAAATGTGCATCAACCCCTATGCATAAATTACCCCAATGTCACCTCGGGAATCCGCGAGTTGAGTGCCAAAACATATATCAAGTGACTCAACATAATACCCCATTGTCACCACAGGTATCCATGTGCAAGACATACATCAAGTGTTCTCAAATCCAATACTCAATCCAACATAACGAAACCTCAAAGAGCAAGACTCAATTCATCACAAGAAGGTAGAGAGGGAAGAACACCATAAGATCCAAATATATTAACAAAGCTCGCGGTACATCAAGATCGTGCCAAATCAAGAACACGAGAGAGAGAGAGAGAGAAAGATCAAACACATAGCTACTAGTACATACCTTCAACCCCGAGGGTGAACTACTCCATCCTCATCATGGTGGCCGTCGGGATGATGAAGATGGCCTCCAGTGATGATTTCCCCCTTTGGCAGGGTGCCGGAACGGGGTCCCGATTGGTTTTTCATGGCTACAGCGGCTTGCGGCGGCGGAACTTCTCATCTAGGGTTCTTTTCGGGGGTTTTGGTATTTATAGGAATTTTTGGCGTCGGTCTCACATCAAGGGGGTCCACGAGGTAGTGACAAGCTGCCCCCGCGCCCTTGGGGGTTGGGCGCGCCCCCCAGGCTTGTGGCTTCCTCGTGAAGCTACTGGTCCTTCATCGATGCTTCGGGGGTCTCTTTTGGTCCACAAAAAATCACCATAAATTTTCAGCCCATTCTGAGAACTTTTATTTCTGCACAAAAAAATGACACCACGGTAGTTCTACTGAAAACAGCGTCAGTCCGGGTTAGTTCTAATCAACATACCAAAACCATATAAAATTGTTGTAAACATGGAATGAATACTTCATAAATTATAGATACGTTGGAGATGTATCAGCCATATCCTTCATGGGAAAGATATCTTCAAAGAAAGTCGCCTCATTCGACTCCATGATTGTACCAACATGCATGTTAGATACCTCAAATTTTAGAACCAAGAACCTATAGCCAATGCTATGAAAAGCATATCCCAGGAAAACACAATCCACCGTTTTTGGTCCAAGCTTGCACTTGTTTGGAATTGGCACATTGACTTTCGCCAAACAACCCCAGGTTCGTAGATAAGAGAGTTTTAACCTTTTCTTCTCCCATTCCTAGAATGGAGTTATCTCTTTGTTCTTTGTCGGAACTCGGTTTAGGACATGACATGCAGTCAATATCGCCTCCCCCCACCATGCCTTGGAGAGACCCGATGTGTCTAACATGGCGTTAACCAAATCAGTTAGAGTACGGTTCGTTCTTTTGGCTACCCCATTTGACTGAGGTGAATAGGGAGGCGTCCTCTCATGGATCATACCCTGTTCCTCACGAAAAGAATCAAATTCATTAGAAGAATACTCTCCACCACAGTCGGACCTAAGCCTCTTGATTTTACGATCAAGTTGGTTTTCCACTTCAGCTTTATAGATCTTGAAAAAGTTCAAGGCCTCATCCTTATATTTCAGAAGATACACATGGCAGTATCTAGTGGAGTCATCAATTAACGTCATGAAATATTTCTTTCCACCTTTTGTCAAAACACCATTCATTTCACATAGATCTGAATGTATGAGCTCTAGTGGTGCAAGATTTCTCGTTTTCGCAGTCGTGTGAGACTTACGAGGTTGCTTAGCTTGCACACAAACTTGGCACTTAGATCCCTTGACAGTGGTGAAATTAGGGATTAAGTTCAATTTGGCTAGTCGCGACATGCAACCAAAGTTAACATGACAGAGACGTGAATGCCACACAATTGATTCACTATTGTTGCAAACATGATTAACAACTTTATTGCAAACATCTGACAAGGATAAACGGAACAGGCCTCCTGACTCATAGCCTTTACCAACAAAGGTTCCATACTTGAATATTACAAATTTATTCAACTCAAAGATAAGCTTGTAGCCATCTCTACACAAAAGAGATCCGCTAACAAGATTTTTATTGACGGAGGGGATATAATGCACGTTCTTCAGCCGCATGATCTTTCCCGAAGTAAACTTCAGATCGATCATGCCAACACCACGAACATAAGCACTTGAACCGTTGTCCATCAGCATGGTGGAAGTCCCTGCGGTTTGATAAGACGAAAACATGGAAATATCACCGCATACATGCACATTAGCACCCGTGTCAATCAACCTATCAGGAGAATGACATACTGAAAGAATAGTGGGAAATATACCATACCCAGCATCCTTCATGTCAATGTCACCAATGACAACATTAGCGGTCTTGCCGCCTTTCCCAGGATGACGCTTGTCATAACGATTAGGGCAACTAGGAGCCCAATTGTCAGGATCTCCGCACACATGACAAACACCTTTCTTCTTGTCATTCTTCTTCTTGAAATTGGTGTGCTGTACAACCTTGTTCTTCCCATCAAACTTTGCTTAACCATCAAACTTGCCCTTGTTCTTGAACTTGTGGGGCTGGAAGTTTTTCTTCTGTACCAGATTGGCACTAGATCCTCCCTCAATACGTCGAGCACGTGTGTCTTTTGCTCTCGCCATTTCTTCCACATCAAGAGTACCAATGAGATTTCGATAAAAAAAAGAGTACCAATGAGATCCGTAACGGAAAACTCATGTCTCTTGTGTTTTAGAGAGGTAGCAAAGTTCCTCCACGAGGGAGGAAGCTTAGTGATGATGCCTTCGGCAACAAACTTGTCCGGTAACATACAATTGAAGTGCTCAAGTTCTCTAGCAAATGACTGTATCTCGTGAGCTTGCTCAACCACGGAGCGCTCATCAGTCATCCTGTAGTCATAGAATTGTTCCATGATGTACAGCTCAGTGTCTGCATCCGAGACCCCAAACTTGGCCTTGAGTGTGTCCCACATATCTTTTCCATTATCAAATGACGCATAAGCATCAACTATGTTCTCACCAAGAACACTCAAGAGAGCAGCCTTAAACAAGGTATCCATTTTCTGAAAAGCTTGTTCCTATTAAGGATCAAGATCTCCTTCAGGTTTGCCAAGAGTGGCATCATAGCAACTCATGGTTTGAAACCATAAGACTGCTCTCACGCGCCACCTCTTATAGTGCACACCCTCAAACATAAGAGGCCTCATGGAT
The DNA here is from genome assembly GCA_011799875.1 of Thinopyrum elongatum. Taxonomy (NCBI): domain Eukaryota; kingdom Viridiplantae; phylum Streptophyta; class Magnoliopsida; order Poales; family Poaceae; genus Thinopyrum; species Thinopyrum elongatum. Next base: position 115,666,781 of record CM022297.1, read on the forward strand.
GCAGCAAAACCACTTGGGGTAAATTGCCTATAATTTTTTTTTGGATTGTTGGAAATATGAGCAATTTACCATATGATTTTATTAACAGAAATACTAGATAAAACATGACTAATATAGTAGAGATGAAACATGTCATGTAATCTAACAAAGAGAAGGCAAGTAGCATCTGCGCATATGAACTAGAACAGAACATATCTAGAATATATAGTAGAAGAAGAAACTGCAGCAGGATTTCGAACAAGAAGAACATGAACACGTATGGAACAGCGGCAGAAGCATTGGTCCTGGGGTCGACATCCTCGCCGGCCATGTCGTCGAAGAGGTTGTCGACTTCGGGAAAGAAGTCGTCGTTGGGGAAGTGGTCGTCGGTGTCCGGAGCGTCCGTGATGAACCAGTCAGTAGTCGCGCAGAGCGCTCCCCAAAAACCTTATCACCCTTCTCCCGTACAGGACTCAAAGAGGTGGGGTTTCGAAGGCCTACTGTCCCGACATGTGGTGCATGCCGCAAGGTGGGATGGGGAAGATCGCAGCAGCTCAGAGATTGGAAATCGGTAGCGAGAGGGAGATGATCTTCTGGAGTGTCTCTCTGAAGAGGAGCGACCTCTCTTTTATAGGAACAGGAGAAGGAGACGCATAGGCTGCGACGGGAGCTGAAGCAAAGGAGGGAGACAAAACGAACAGGCAGCAGCCGAAGGGTGTAGCGTTCGTATTCAATATCCACTACAGCAAAAACTTTCCAGCTCCCGAGTGACCGTCGTGCGTGGCAAAAATTTAGACATCGGCTCGGCTCAAACCCGCGTCGTGACAAGGCGTGGCGAGGCGGGCGGCGGAGGAGGAGCACGCGTGAATGTCCCTCTTGTTCTCATGCTCATACATGTGGGGAAGCAACCTCCCTTATAAGAAGGTCCAACTCCCACCGAACTAGAAATGTGGGACTAAACTTTAGTTCCACCTCTTGCCTTGCACGAATGGGTTGCGTGGGCCTCTAGAATTTATTAGGAATTCTGAAACTGCTATTGGGCTAGCCCAAAATAGACAAAATTCCAGCAATCCCCCACCAGATCCTAGAGGCACTCAAAATTTGCCTTTGGTTCCAAAGCACTGTTTTATATACCGGTACTGCAGTGGAGACTGTTAAGTTGAACTTCCACCTAGAACTCTATGCTACACTAGTAAGCAACTTGAACAGTGGACTAGGCCTTGAACTGCAATTTTTCTGCAAGTCTAGCTTCACACAAAGCCTTGACTGATACTAGGCTACCGCGGGTGGAGCTTATGCGTCATACTCCGAAACCTTTCATGAGTTTACTAGAGAGCACCCTACTCTCATAGATAGCGGCGTTTAACAATCAAACTCATATAGGTGTGTTCTTCAAAAGATTTTCTGCAGGACAACATCTATGCTTAAATGAGCCACTTAGAACACATTAAGATATACATCAACCTGCCATGCACATTAGGAGAGTATTGCATCTTTATGGAGTGGTATTGTTAATAGTAAGGATACTCTCCTCTCATTTGACCAACAGCTTGTCTTCCACATCTAATTCATGGGATCTCCGATCACATAGACTAGGTTACCACTATGAACAACTCATATGGTGGGTCTCATACCCATCTCCTTCGATGCATTATCTATCACATTACGTGATAGACCCTTAGTAAAAGGATCTGCCAGATTTTTAGATGTTTGGATATAATCCAATGCAATAACTCCGGAGTTTCTCATTTTTCTGACAGACTTTAACCTTCTCTGAATATGTCTTGATGACTTCATGTTATCTTTTGAGCTGCTCACTTTCGTGATCACAGTTTGATTGTCGCAGTTCATAAGGATACACGACAAAGGTTTCTCAACTACCGGCAAGTCATTCAAGAGCCTCCGAAGCCAATCTGCTTCAACCGTAGCTGTATCTAGTGCTGTGAGTTTTGCTTCCATTGTTGACCTCGTTAAGATGGTCTACTTGCAAGACTTCCAAGAAATAGCGCCACCTCCACGAGTGAATACATATCCGCTCGTGGCCTTTATCTCATCAGCATCTGAGATCCAGTTTGAGTCACTATACCCCTTCAAGCACCTTTGGGTACCCAGTGTAGTGAATTCCATAATTCGCAGTGCCTTTCAAATAACGCATAACTCCCTCTAGAGCTTTCCAATGATCATCTCCTGGTTTTGAAACAAATCGGCTCAGTTTGCTAACAGCAAAAGAGATGTCAGGTCTTGTAGCACTGGCTAAATACATAAGAGAGCCAATAATCTGAGAATATTTCAATTGATCTCTAGCAATTCTTCGATTCTTTCGAAGCAGCACGCTAGCATCATATGGTGTTGGAGAGGGCTTGCAGTCACTATAGCCAAAGCGACTGTGGATCTTTTCCACATAGTGAGATTGAAGCAATGTAATCCCACCATCATCGTCTCTCAACAGCTTGATGTTCAGAATAACATCGGCCACTCCTAAATCCTTCATCTCAAAACAACGAGATAGGAAATCCTTGACCTCCTTAATAACATTCGGATTTGTTCCGAAAATCAGTATGTCATCAACATACAAGCAAAGGATAACTCCTTTGCCCCCACCATGGCAATAGTACACACATTTATCAGCTTCATTTACAACAAAGCCTGCAGCTGTTAAAGTTCTTTCAAACTTCTCATGCCACTGCTTGGGTGTTTGCTTAAGTCCATACAAAAACTTCAGCAACTTGCACACTTTTCCTTCCTGACCATCTACTACAAACCCATCTAGTTGTTCCATATAAATTTTCTCGTCCAACTCTCCATTTAGGAAAGCAGTCTTAACATCCATTTGATGAATGATAAGACCATGTGAGGCAGCTAGTGAAAGTAGTACTCGGATAGTGGTCAGTCGAGCCACAGGTGAGTAAGTATCAAAGAAGTCTTCACATTCCTTTTGGGTATAACCCTTGGCCACGAGCCGTGCCATGTACTTCTTGATAGTACCATCGGGCCTAAGCTTCTTCTTGAATACCCATTTGCACCTTATAGGTTTGCACCCATAAGGACGATCAGTGATCTCCCAAGTTTCATTGGCCAAAATGGAATCCATCTCCCTATGGACTGCTTCCTTCCAGTAGTCAGCATCTTCAGATGCATAGGCCTCTGAAATAGAACTGGGAGTGTCATCTATGAGATACGCAAGAAAATCATCACCAAAGGACTTCGTAGTCCTCTGTCTCTTGCTCCTAGTAGGAACTTCATTGTTCTCCTCCACAAGATTTTCAAAGTGTTCCATCAAAATGGTAGGTTCAGTAATTGTAACTAATTCCTGATTTGATGAACTAGGCATCTCCTGATTTGATGAGGTAGCCATATCCTTGATGGGAAAGATATCTTCAAAGAAAGTCGCATCATTCTACTCCATGATTGTACCGACATGCATGTCAGATACCTCAGATTTTAGAACCAAGAACCTATAACCAATGCTATGAAAAGCATATCCCAGGAAAACACAATCCACAATTTTTGGACCAAGCTTGCGCTTCTTTGGAATTGGCACATTGACTTTCGCCAAACAACCCCAGGTTCGTAGATAAAAGAGTTTTAAACTTTTCTTCTCCCATTCCCCTAATGGAGTTATCTCTTTGTTCTTTGTGGGAACTCGGTTTAGGACAGGACATGCAGTCAATATCGCCTCCCCCCACCATGCCTTGGAGAGACCCAATGTGTCTAACATGGCGTTAACCAAATCAGTTAGAGTACGGTTCTTTCTTTCGGCTACCCCATTTGACTGAGGTGAACAGGGAGGCATCCTCTCATGGATCATACCCTGTTCCGCACAAAAATAATCAAATTCATTAGAAAAATACTCTCCACCACGGTCGGACCTAAGCCTCTTGATTTTACTATCAAGTTGGTTTTCCACTTCAGCTTTATAGATCTCGAAAAAGTTCAAGGCCTCATCCTTAGATTTCAGAAGATACACATGGCAGTATCTAGTGGAGTCATCAATTAATGTCATGAAATATGTCTTTCCACCTTTTGTCAAAACACCATTCATTTCACATATATCTGAATGTATGAGCTCTAGTGGTGCAAGATTTCTCGTTTCCGCAGTCGTGTGAGACTTACGAGGTTGCTTAGCTTGCACACAAACTTGGCACTTAGATCCCTTGACAGTGGTGAAATTAGGGATTAAGTTCAATTTGGCTAGTCGCGACATGCAACCAAAGTTAACATGACAGAGACGTGAATGCCACACATTTGATTCACTATTGTTGCAAACATGATTAAAAACTTTATTGCAGTGGTCTCACAAGGATAAATGTAACATGCCTCCTGACTCATAGCCTTTACCAACAAAGGTTCCATACTTGGATATTACAAATTTATTCGACTCAAAGACAAGCTTGTAGCCATCTCTACACAAAAGAGATCCGCTAACAAGATTTTTATTGACGGAGGGGACATAATGCACGTTCTTCAGCCGCACGATCTTTCCCGAAGTAAACTTCAAATTGACTGTGCCAACACCACGAACATAAGCACTCGAACCGTTGTCCATTGCTACTTCTTGAGCCTGCCACTACTGGAATCAGGGAATTTGTCGTCTGCTAGCATACGGTAAAGAAGGTCTTTGCCATCAGCTTACAGAAAACTGACGGCAAAGAAAGAGCTGACGGCAAAGATCATGTTTGCCGTCAGCCAGCTCTTTGCCGTCTGCTAGCGGACGGCATAGAAGCTTTGCCGTCAGCTAGCAGACGGCAAAGAGGGAGGGTAGCCCACTAACAAGAACAACCTAATGGCCACTTTCTTTGCCGTCTGCTAGCAGACGGCAAAGAAAGTGGCCAACCTAACGGCCGTTCCCTCTGGCCCAACCCCACTAGCTCCTCTCTCTCTCCCCTCTCTCTCCGCCCGGCCCCACCCCTCTCTCTCCCCTCGCTCTCCCGCACCGCACCTCACCCGCGCCCGCACCGCCGCACCGAGCACCGCCGCCGCCCGGACACTGCCGCCGCCCGGACACCCCGCCGCCGCCGCCGCACCACCCCGCCGCCCCGGAGCCACCGCCGCCCGGCGCCCCCGCCGCTCAGCTCTCTCTCTCTATCTCCCGATCCCCTTTGCTGCCGCCACGTTTTCCGTCCGATTCCGGCGGTTTCCGACGGTCTCCGGTGACACCTTGGCTACCCATCTCTTCCTCTCGTCGAGCTCTATCGATCCCTCCGTCTCGATCTGATTTTCCCTGCCTCCTGTGGTCGCTCCCTTCGGTTTTCTCTCCGCTAGGATTTCGGTGTTGGGGTGGTTCTCGCCTCCGGTGGGGCTCCGGTGGCCGTGAGGTGCTCCGGTGGTGCTGGGCGTGCCGTGGCGCGAGGGTGCCCCTGGGTTGGCGCCTCCGTGCTGCGGTGCCCCTGGGTTGGCCGCCTCCGTGCTGCGTGCTCTCGCTGGCGCCACCGTGGTGGTGTTGGTTGTGCTGCTGGTCACACCATAGTGATGGTGTGGCTGCATCCTGCTTCGGCTACAACTCCTCTTGGTGAGCTTCTCCTTACTCCCCTCCTCTGATCTCTCTAATGCATAGCTTTAGCTCTTGATCTAGTTGGATGTGAAGCTCTATTAGCTGCTGCTAGATGCTCCAGATGAGCATCAACTTGTGTTGGAGCTCTCTGTGATGGATTCTTGCTGTGTCAGGGTTTTGGTCAATGACTGTTTATGTGTATCTGCTTACATATGTGCTCCTGGATTGGCTAATATGGTCAGTAGTTGTTCATGTGTGTAGATGTACTCCGGTGCATATGTGGTAGCTCTGACTGTGTTGTTAAATCGGTGGCTAACCTGTGCTCTACTGGACTGGGATCTCTCCCTATATTTTTTTGTTGCTACTGTTAGCTATCTCACTAGCTGTTGATGGTAACTTAATTCAGTTAACTGAATCTCTAGTGTTACATTTTCTTTTCCATTGGTCTGTTTATCCTTTGGAAATTAGTTATCACTTCTGTTGTTATTTGCTGCTGCTGCTATTACTTGCAGTAGCAGTTTATAATGGTACTAGCCCCCTGTGCTTGTGGGTGCAGTGCCCTAATTGCAGAAAAATACCAGGTGCAAGTGTGGTGCTGTGTTCTGCAAAAGCAGATAATCATTTGGGGTGCTACCCTGCTATTTCTTCTATGCTATAGCTACTTTACTCATGAACAGATACTCACTTGTTCTTAGTTGTTTTACTTCTAATACTGATATGAACAGATACCACTTGGTTTGGCTATTCCTATTGGTCTCTTTCTAATAGCCTATGAACAGATGCTATACTTGATTTTGGCTGTTACTTCCTAGTTTTCTACTCATAAGACAGATACTACATCTGATTTGGGCAGTGATGCTGGTCTGAGCCCCCTTCTCTTAGGCTTAATTTACATGTGGCTATCCCTGTGCTGTGATGATCTAGCCCTGGCATCTCCAGGCTAGCTGAGCACACAATCCTCAAGTATACCTTGAGGTCTTCTAGTTATCTAGTAAGCTGCTGGGTGTCTCATTGGGCTTGGGACTTGGTCTGGCCGGCTGGTTTGATGTATATCTCCTCCTGGAGCTTTGTTTTGAATTGCTCAGTGACATATCTCATTGTCACTGGACAAAAGTTGGCTGTAGTGGTAGAGTGTAATCATTGGCTCTAAACACTAGTTTTAGTTGGGCTTAATCCTTTGGAGCTATTTCTGTTAATGATCTTTGATATATGGCAGTTGATGGCTTCCTGACTTGGCTCTTGGCTGGTTCTCTGATTTGGCTCTTGATAATGGTTTTCCTTTATTTGGCTTTTCTGAAATAAGGTCATTTGATATTTAGAAATCCTGACTGAGATAGTCTTGATTTCAAGGAATAGCTCCTACAACATTGCATTTCACCAAGTGGAATGCTACATTTCTACTCCTAACCCATTCTCTCTTTCTTAGTGTTTTTGTTATGCAGGTTGGAAGAAAAGAAGAAGATCCAGAAAAAAACTTAGTAATAAGATAGTTTTTAGGAAAATAGATATTTAGTTTTAGGTCATTTCTGATTCTTTATAATATGACTTTGTATTACCTATTCCAATTATTAATAAAGTTTTTAATTTACTCTTTTAGTGCTTGTCTTTAGTTTTTGTTTTGACTTTGTGAAACTTGCTACCTATGGATGAAACTGTGTAATATTGAAGAAACTATGTATATGTATGGATGAAACTTGCTACTATTGGTAACATGTGTTGGATATATATGTGTTCATGACTATTGGTAATATGTGTTGGATATCCTATATTGGTCATATATATATATATATCTGTGTTTGATTTTCTGTGAAAATGAATTGATATAAGAAAAAGCAGAATTAAATGGGGCAATATAGGCACTTTGTCGTCTGCTGGCAGACGGCAAAGAAGCAAAGTTCTTTGCCGTCTGCTGGCAGACGGCAAAGAGCGCCGTTAGCCTCCTAACGGGGTTGTTACCTTTTTTGTGCCGTCCACAAGCTTTGCCGTCTGCTAGCGGACGGCAAAGAACTTTCCTTCTTTGCCGTCCGCCAGCAGACGGCAAAGCGGCCTTTACCGGCATTAGTTCTGCCGGAGTGTTTGCCGTCTGCTAGCGGACGGCAAAGCCTTTGCCGTCCGCCAAGCATGCCTTTGCCGTTTGCTATGGCAGACGGCAAAGCAGCTGATTCCAGTAGTGTGCGTTGGTTTTTCCCTTGAAGAGGAAAGGGTGATGCAGCAAAGTAGAGATAAGTATTTCCCTCAATTTGAGAACCAAGGTATCAATCCAGTAGGAGGTACAAGCAAGTCTCCAATCTATGCACCTGCACAAACAATCAAACACTTGCACCCAACGCGATAAAGGGGTTGTCAATCCCTTCACGGTCAATTGCAAGGATGAGATCTGATAGCGATAGATATAAAAGATTTCCAAAACATAAACAAAGTAAAAACAAATAAATTGCAGCAAGGTATTTTTGGGTTTTTTTATTTATAGATCTGAAAATATATGATGGAAAATAGACCCGGGGGCCATAGGTTTCACTAGAGGCTTCTCTCTAGAAAGAAAACATACGGTGGGTGAACAAATTACTGTCGAGCAATTGATAGAAAAGCATAAAGTTATGACGATATCCAAGGCAATGATTATGAATATAGGCATCACGTCTGTGTCAAGTAGACCGAAACGATTCTGCATCTACTACTATTACTCCACACATCGACCGCTACCAGCATGCATCTAGAGTATTAAGTTCAAAAGAACGGAGTAACGCCTTAAGTAAGATGACATGATGTAGAGGGATAAACTCAAGCAATATGATGAAAACCCCATCTTTTTACCCTTGATGGCAACAATACAATACGTGCCTCGCTACCCCTACTATGTCACTGGGTGAGGACACCGCAAGATTGAACCCAAAACCAAGCACCTCTCCCATTGCAAGAAGAACCAATCTAGTTGGCCAAACCAAACCGATAATTCGAAGAGAAATACAATCATGCATATGAGAATTCAGAGAAGATTCAAATAATATTCATAGATAATTTTATCATAAATCCACAATTCATCGGATCTCGACAAACACACCGCAAAAGAATATTACATCGGATAGATCTCCAAGAACATCGAGGAGAACCTTGTATTGAAGATCAAAGAGAGAGAAGAAGCCATCTAGCTACTAGCTATGGACCCGTAGGTCTGAGGTAAACTACTCACGCTTCATCGGAAGGGTAATAGAGTTGATGTAGAAGCCCTCCGTGATCGAATCCCCCTCCGGCAGGATGCCAAAAAAGGCCCCTAGATGGGATCTCATGGGTACAGAAGATTACGGCGGCGGAAAAGTATTTTGGTGGACGCTTCTGGTCGTTTGGGAATATTTCTGAATTTATAGGCCAAGAATTAGGGTTGGAGGACTCCCGGGGGGGGGCCACAAGCCAAGGGGGTGCCCTCCTAGGGCGCGCCCTGAGGGCTTGTGGAGCCCTCGGGACTCTTCTGCCTTCCTCTCCAAGTCCTACGTGTGTCTTCTGGTCCAAGAAAAATCATCGCGAAAGTTTTATTCCGTTTGGACTCCGTTTGATATTCCTTTTCTGTAAAACTCAAAAACAAGGAAAAACAGAAACTAGCACTGGGCTCTAGGTTAATAGGTTAGTCCCAAAAATAATATAAAATAGCATATTAATGCATATAAAACATCCAAAACAGATAATATAATAGCATGGAATAATCAAAAATTATAGATACGTTGGAGACGTATTAAGCATCCCCAAGCTTAATTCCTGCTCGTCCTCAAGTAGGTAAATGATAAAAACAGAATTTTTGATGTGGAATGCTACCTAACATATTTATCCATGTAATTTTCTTTATTGTGGCATGAATAATCAGATCCATAAGATTCAAAACAAATGTTTAATATTGACATGAAAACAATAATACTTCAAGCATACCAATAAAGCAATCATGTCTTCTCAAAATAACATGGCCAAAGAAAGTTATCCCTACAAAATCATATAGTCTAGCTATGCTCCATCTTCATCACACAAAGTATTAAATCATGCACAACCCCGATGACAAGCCAAGCAATTGTTTCATACTTTTGATGTTCTCAAACTTTTTTAACTTTCACGCAATACATGAGCGTGAGCCATGGATATAGCACTATAGGTGGAATAGAATATGGTGGTTGTGGAGAAGACAAAAAGAAGGAGATAGTCTCACATCAACTACGCGTATCAATGGGCTATGAAGATGCCCATCAATAGATATCAATGTGAGTGAGTAGGGATTGCCATGCAACGGATGCACTAGAGCTGTAAGTGTATGAAAGCTCAAAATGAAACTAAGTGGGTGTGCATCCAACTCGCTTGCTCACGAAGACCTAGGGCAATTTGAGGAAGCCCATCATTGGAATATACAAGCCAAGTTCTATAATGAAAAATCCCCACTAGTATATGAAAGTGACAACATAGGAGACTCTCTATCATGAAGATCATGGTGCTACTTTGAAGCACAAGTGTGGTAAAAGGATAGTAGCATTGCCCCTTCTCTCTTTTCTCTCATTTTTTTTGTTTGGGCTTCTTTTGGCCTCTTTTACTTTTTGTAAAGTCTGGAGACTCATCCCAACGTGTGAGGGAATCATAGCTTCCTTCATCCTTTCCTCACATGGGACAATGCTCTAATAATAATGATCATCACACTTTTATTTACTTACAACTCGATTCTAGAACAAAATATGACTCTATATGAATGCCTCCGGCGGTGTACCGGGATGTGCAATGATCAAGAGTGACATGTATAAAAAAATATGAACGGTGGCCTTGCCACAAATACTATGCCAACTACATGATCATGCAAAGCAATATGACAATGATGAAGCGTGTCATAATAAACGGAACGGTGGAAGTTGCATGGCAATATATCTCGGAATGGCTATGGAAATGCCATAATAGGTAAATATGGTGGCTGTTTTGAGGAAGGTATATGGTGGGTTTAATGCACCGGCGAGAATTGCGCGGTACTAGAGAGGCTAGCAATGGTGGAAGGGTGAGAGTGCGTATAATCCATGGACTCAACATTAGTCATAAAGAACTCACATACTTATTGCAAAAGTATATTAGCTATCGAAACAAAGTACTGCATGCCTGCTCCTAGGGGGATAGATTGGTAGGAAAAGACCATCGCTCGTCCTCGACGGCCACTTATAAGGAAGATAATCAATAAATAAATCATGCTCCGACTTCATCACATAACGGTTCACCATACGTGCATGCTACGGGAATCACAAACTTTAACACAAGTATTTCTACCAATCCACAATTACTCACTAGCATGACTCTAATATTACCATCTTTATATCTCAAAACAAATGCAAGGAATCAAACTTCTCATAGTATTCAATGTTCTTTATATGAAAGTTTTTATTATATCCCTCTTGGATGCCCATCATATTAGCACTAAATTCATAACCTAAGCAAATTACCATGATGTTTAGAGACTCTCAAAATAATATAAGTGAAGCATGAGAGTTCAAAAATTTCTATAAAATAAAGCCACCGCCGTGCTCTAAAAAGATATAAGTGAAGCACTAGAGCAAATTGCCTAGCTCAAAAGATATAAGTGAAGCACATAGAGTATTCTAATAAATTCACGATTCATGTGTGTCCTTATAAAAAGGTGTGTACATCAAGGATGATTGTGGCAAACTAAAAAGCAAAGACTCATATCTTAGAAGACGCTCCAAGCAAAACACATATCATGTGGTGAATAAAAAATATAGTCTCAAGTAAATTTACCGATGGATTGAAGACGAAAGAGGGGATGCCATCCGGGGCATCCCCAAGCTTAGATGCTTGGTTGTCCTTGAATATTACCTTGGTGTGCCTTGGGCATCCCCTTAGGCTCTTGCCACTCCTTATTCCATAGTCCATCAAATCTTTACCCAAAACTTGAAAACTTCACAACACAAAACTCAACAGAAAAACTAATGAGATCCGTTAGTATAAGAAAATAAATCACCACCTTGTGGTACTGTTGTGAACTCATTATTTATTTATATTGGTGTAATATCTACTTTATTTTAACTTTTCCATGGTTCATACCCCCCTATACTACCCATAGATGCATCAAAATAAGCAAACAACACATAGAAAACAGAATCTGTCAAAAACAGAAAAGTCTGTGAAGATCCGAATATTTAGTATACTTATGTAACTCTAAAACTTCTGAAAAAATAGTAGAATATAGTAAATTTGTATTTCAATATTTTGTAAAAAATTCAGAGTTTTTCATCGCTTTTGTGAATTACTAAAATTCTGCAACTGGACGCAAAAGTTTCTGTTTTTCAGCAAGATCAAATCAACTATCACCGTAAGCCATCCCAAAGGTATTACTTGGCTCAAACACTAACTAAAACACCAAAACACAATTACTACAGAGGTAATAATGTATATTCTCATAAAAATAGAAAGGAAAAATATTGGGTTGTCTCCCAACAAGCGCTTTTCTTTAAAGCCTTTTAGCTAGGTGTTGATAACTTTAATGATGCTCACATGAAAGTCAAGAATTGAAGCACAAAAAGAGCATCATATAGCATGTGAAAATCACATCTAAGTCTAATATACTTCCTATGCATAGGCATTTTATAGAAAAACAAATTAGCAATACAAGTAAGATCTAGCATATGCAAGGAAGAAGAAAGAAACAATAGCAATCTCAACATAACGAGAGGTAATTTAGTACCATGAAAATTTCTACAACCATATTTTCCTCTCTCGTAATAATTACCTGTAGGATCATAATCAAATTCAACAATATAAATATCACATAAAATTTTCTCTTCATGATCCACATGCATGCAAAGTTGACACTCTTCGTATATAGTGGGATTATTATAAAATAAAGTCATGACCTCTCTAAGCCAACTTTTATCAAAAATTTCATAAGATTGATCAACCTCCAAAGTAGTGGGATCATTATTACCTAGAGTTGACACTCTTCCAAACCCACTTTCAATATTATTGCAAACATTATTATCATGAGGCTTCAATAAATTTTCAAGATCATAAGAAGCATTATCACCCCAATCATGATCATTGCAATAAGTAGTGGACATATCAAAATTAGCATCCCCAAGCTTGGGGTTTTGCATATTATTAGCACAATTGACATTAATAGGATTTATAGTAACATCATTGCAATCATGCTTTTCATTCAAGGAGCTATCGTGAATCACTTCATAAATTTCTTCTTTTAACACTTCATCACAATTTTCAGATTCACGAATTTCAAGCAAAACTTCATAAAGATAATCTAGTGCACACAACTCACTAGCAATTGGTTCATCATAATTGGATCTCTTAAAAAGATTAGCAAGTGGATGAGGATCCATAAACTTTTTGTTTCTGATTTTCAATAAATACACAATTATTCGAAGCAAACAAGAAAACAAACCAAGTAAGACATATAGACAAATGGAAAGAAGGCAAATAAAAAGGCAAAATCTTTTTTGTGTTTTTTCTAAAATCGTTTTAGAAGTGGGGGAGAGGCAAACGAGAGGCAAATGGCGAATAATGTAATGCAAGAGATGAGAGTTTATGGTGGGTACTTGGTAGGCTTGATGTAGAACCTCCCCGACAACGGCGCCAGAAATTCTTTCTCCTACTTCTTGAGCTTGCGTTGGTTTTTCCCTTGAAGAGGAAAGGGTGATGCAGCAAAGTAGAGATAAGTATTTGCCTCAGTTTGAGAACCAAGGTATCAATCCAGTAGGAGGTACAAGCAAGTCTCCAATCTATGCACCTACACAAACAATCAAACACTTGCACCCAACGCGATAAAGGGGTTGTCAATCCCTTCACGATCAATTGCAAGGATGAGATCTGATAGAGATAGATATAAAAGATTTCCAAAACGTAAAACAAAGTAAAAACAAATAAATTGCAGCAAGGTATTTTTGGGTTTTTTGATTTATATAGATCTGAAAATATATGATGGAAAATAGACCCGGGGGGCCATAGGTTTCACTAGAGGCTTCTCTCTGGAAAGAAAACATACGGTGGGTGAACAAATTACTGTCAAGCAATTGATAGAAAAGCGCAAAGTTATGATGATATCCAAGGCAAAGGTTATGAATATAGGCATCACGTCCGTGTCAAGTTGACCGAAACGATTCTGCATCTACTACCACTACTGGAATCTGGGTCTTTGCCATCTGCCAGCTCTTTGCCGTCTGCCAGCTGATGGCAAAGAGGCTCTTTGCCGTCTGTCTTCTCAAAGCAGACGGCAAAGAACCAGCTGATGGCAAACAGGGTCTTTGCCATCTGCGAGCTCTTTGCCGTCCGCCAGCAGACGGCAAAGAGTTCTTTGCCATCCGCCAGCAGACGGCAAAGTCCAAAGTGGACCCCATGGGGGTACTGCACTGGGTAGGTCACACGGGCCACTTCTTTGCCGTCTGCCAGCAGACGGCAAAGATTTCTTTGCCGTCTGCCAGCAGACGGCAAAGAGGTAAGAGGGGCCCACAGTTTCACGGCGGTGGCCGTCTAACGGTCATCCTCTTTGCCGTCCGCCAGCAGACGGCAAAGAGAAAAAAAAACAGACGGCAATGCGGGGGTTTAATTTGGCCCCCCGCGCGCGCGCCCTCCTCCATCTCTTTCTCCCGCCTCCCCACCCTCTGCCTCCCG
>CM022297.1:115680921-115696948 GCA_011799875.1 Thinopyrum elongatum
CCCGCGCGCCTGGCCGCCGCCATCCACCCCGCCGCCCCCTCCCTCTCAGCCGCCGCCGCTCCAGCCCCCCCCCTCGCATTCGCCTCCGATTCCGCCCCCATCCCCTCACCATTCCGCCTCCGGCCCCTTCCCTCCAACCTCCTCCGCCTCCCCCCCTCCTCCCCTCCCCTCCTCCCTTCCCCCCCTCCCTTCCACCGTCCTCCGGCCCTCCTCCCTCCTCCCTCCTCCACGCCGCCCCCCTCCCTCCCTCCCTCCACCGCCCGCCCCCCCCTTCCTCCCTCCCACCGCCGCCCCCCCCTCCCCCCTCCCGCCGCCCCCTCCCCCCTTCCACCACCGTGTCCCCTCCCCCCTCCACCACCGGCGCCCCCTCCTCCCCTCCTCCACTGCCGCTGCCCCTCCGGTCGCTCGCCGCTCCCGCGCCTCCGCCACTGACGCCGCCCGCTCCGCCGCTCTCCCTCTCTCCCGCTATCCTCTGCGGGCTCGGCTCACTGCTCTGCACGCCGGCTCTGCTCCGGGCTCCGGCCTCCCTTGCCCTGGTCTCCGCGACTCTGCCTGTCCGCCACGCCGTCTGCCGCAGCCGCAGCCGCACTGAAGAGCCGGATTGGTAATGGACAACTCACTCACTCACAGACAGGATAATATGTGCATGTGCATTGTGCTACACTGACTGCTACTGCCTTGCTGTTGTTGTTAAATTTTGTAGATTGAACATTTTTTGATCTGCTTGCTTAATATGTTAGTATTTGCTACTGTAGTACTGCTTATCGTTGTTGCTACTGACCACAATAATTACTGAGCGAGAAATATTTGCAAAGGTTGATGATGATGCTATTAATATCGCTTTCAAGACTATAGATTCGCAAGGAACTTTACCTCGTCGTAGTAGCAAGTTTCAACTTTGTACATGTTAATTGTTTCACTTGATGTTTATGTCTTCTCTCATGAAATTTCACCCTGACCCTGACCCCGACACCCTGATCGACACCCTGATCGACCCCCGACATACGACATCCTGACTCCTGATCGACACCTACAACCCTGACACCACACACCCCGACCCTGCCCCGACCCCGACCCCGACGGGGTCTATATTTGTGAATTATGAGTTAGTCGTTATATTTTTCGTTTTGTTATGCAAAACATCATATATATTTGTGTTAATCAGGTGGATTAAAATGTGCAGTTGTTTCGTCGCTGCAAGGGTGTGGTGTTTGACGACCTCCCCCGTGCGTTCGACGAGCTCCGCCCCTGCTTTCCTTGGTGAGCACAAATGACATCTCCTCCTCCCCCCTACATTTGCTCATTCCGGTCTTCGTGCCAATGAAACTAGCTAGCTATAGGTGTCCGTCATCATTATGCGTAACCACTATGCGTCTCCCGTTCGAAAGGGTTACATCTATAAATATGCATGCATTTGCATATTTAAATCGTGATCTTTCGAATTGTCCAACGTTATCCATGGACAGCCGAGTAGTGTAGATTGGGTTCGTTTTCCTATGTCCTGCTCTCCGGATCCGATGCGAATTTCGTCAGTCCTCCCTGTTGTTCTCTCGGGTCACATCCTCTCTGCTTATTGCCGAGACGTGTATCAGGAGAACAGCGGGAGGTGCTGCCGAAATTTTCGTCGGATCCGGAGCAGAGCATGAGGAAAACGAACTCAATCTACACATACTCGGTGGGATTAGACCTATCTTACCTATTAGCATGTAGGTGCATGGAGAAGAGAACTGACAAACTCCATTAACTATGGAATGGTTTGCTTAATGATGTATATATTTATTGTCTGTCTAGTAGAAGTCAATATGAGTGATCGTGCGTGGATGTACACGTTACACTAGTCAGAAAGTTTGGACGCGGTGAATGGTTAACAAAAACCAAAGAGTTTTGTTAGAGCCGCATTTGCTAATGGCCAGAGATTAAGCTGGTGCCCCTGTTCCGGGGCGACAACTTTAATAAGAGGGACGAGCTTGAATATAGTAAACACCTGCAGAAGTTTGGTTTTACCGCTGGTTACACGTCTGGACATTTCATGGTGACTCTGCCCAACGTCCCAGACCTGAGGTGGTTCATCATCATCGCACCGACGGCATGGTACCGGGATGGAAGACATGATGCAAGACTTTGACGTGCTCGGGACTCGGACGAGGAGATGGAGGAATCTGCAAAGCCTTCACTGAAATGTTGGAGTCCCAAAACGTCCTTCCCGAGCACATGAGCTTTGTCAGCTGGATGCATCACAAATCATGGCTTTGAAGGCTCAGTTCACTTGGGTTAGAGAATGCACGACGCGATGATGACAGTATTCGGACGATTTTCTACCCAAAGGCCATGTGCTACCTACAACCTGTACCAGTCAGACAAAATCCCCGTGCTCTTAAGATGCCCTATGAGAAGATACATGCCTGTGGAAAGGATGTTTCTTATTTAGGCACCAGTATGAGGACTTGAACTATTGTCCCATTGCGAGTCATCAGGTAGTTTGTGGTAGACATGGTATGGGTGAGAAGACGCAGACCAAAATACCCGTTATGTTCTTCGGTATTTGCCAATCGTACCAAGACTTCACGTCCTTTTCATGGTCAAAGAGACGGCCAGACATATGACACATGCCACAAAACGGCAAAAGAACCGAACGTGATGCAGATGGGAATGTGATGATGGTGCACACATCGGATGTGAAGCGTGGAGCGCTTCGATGCATACATAAGAAAAACGGCAGATCCAGGCATCACTCGAGTCGCCGTCAAGCACGGATGGGTTCAGTGTGTGTATGGTCAGACGGCAACCCAATACAGTTGTGCCCTGTTTGTCATTTCCATCACATCTCCCCCCCGGACAGATTTCAAAGAAAGAACATTTCCTGACGTTGATAATTCCAGGCCCAACTATCCGGGGAGATATGAATGTGTAACATGCACCGCTTAGGACGAATTCAAGAATCTGGGATAATGGGTTCAAGGACATACGACGCCTTTAGCAAACAGAACTTCATAATGCGGCCTGTTACATGTTACTCGACGCATGACTGCCGGCGTATGCGCTATTGTTGGTGGTGTGTGCATGGAGGTTCCGTGCCCCACTGCAGGGAGCTCTTGAGTTTCGTTGGCTGACCGCAGGGCACAAGTATAGTTGCTTGACTTGCATAGACCGTTTTCTGGATCCTACCATAATTCAGGAAGACAAGAAGAACTTCATGAAAGGTTAGAAGTTGTCAAACACTCTGCACCACCTGCTTGACAGGCCAACAAACCTGATCAGTTTAAACGCTCTCGAGCCAGATCCAGTGCGTCCAGGGTATTCAAGGGGTATAATAAGGAACACGCCTGGACTCACAAGACATGCTTATGGGATCTGCCTTACTTCAAAGACCTCCTTGCCCAACAACATCGACGTGATGCACACCGAAAGAACATCGCCGAAGCCATTTTGGCACATTGTTCGGCATAGAGGGGAGGTCAAAGGATAATCCTAAGCTAGAGTCGATCAAGAGGAGCTATGTGATAGACCGTTACAAACATCGCAAGATCCGAAGGAAGCGGAACTTCACGAAGCCCAAAGGCATGGTTCAATCTTGGAAGGCAGCTATGAGGGAAATTATTCGTGGGTTGAAAATGCAGTTGATGTTCCCCGATGGGTATGCAGAAATCTAAGAGGGGAGCGCGTCTTGAAAAATTGAAAATATTGGTCTAAAAAGTCATGATTGGCACTATGGATTGAGCGGATTAATGCCGGTGATGTTGCGTGGCTTCATCCCTGAGGATGAATGGCTAGTATGGCAGAGCTGAGCTATTTCTTCTGTGTTCTTTGTGCGAAAGAACTATCGCCTGGCCTCCTCGAAGAATGGAACAGTTGGCAACCGGAGTTGACTGCAAGTTAGAGAAAATCTTTCCTCGAGCATGTTTAATCCAATGCAGCACTTGATTTTGCATCTCCCGACCGAGCAAGATTGGGAGGGCCCGTGCAAAAATCGTTGGTGCCTCAACGAGAGAATGCAGAAGACGCTTCGAGCAAAATGTAAAAACAAACGTAGAATTGAAGCATCGATGGCCGAGGCATTTCACTGAGGAGGCGCAAACTTCGTGACAGCACACTACGAAGCCAAAATCGTCATTGCATAATCCGCAGCCTCGGTACAATGCTGACGACCCTAAAAAGGGTCAATCCAACCTCAGCCTATTCAAAGGGGATCTGCACCAGCCAGTTGGTTGGAAACCAGTACCGTGTGGTTGTTGAAGAATGGCGGACCATTTCGCTGTATCTCTTCAACAACTAACAGAAGTGCGGCCGTACATCGAGTAAGATCCTCCGTACATTGTTTCGCAATTTCTAATTCCTATGAACTGTCTTATTCCGGGATATTTGATGCAGCGATACGTCGCCATATTCTCGTATGGTGCATGTATACAAAAGGATCCATCGAAGAGTATGAGCTTCTCCAAGCAAGGAGGCGCCTATCCAGTTTCATCTCTTGGTCAACAACGGTAATTCCATTAGACCATTTCATTTCTTTGGCTAATTGCGACTAATGCAACATCCTTTCGATTAACTTGTAGGCTAATCAGAGATTTGGATGCCGATTGGAGACCAGTACTAATGGTTTTGACTATAGGTCCGCTTTCATTTGGACAAATACGACATCAACGGGTATCGCTTTCGTACCTGCAAAGAGCTATCTATGGAGCGACCGAAGTCTACACATTGGTGTGCTCTGCTAATCGGCGCAAGGAGGTATGGAGTATATGGGAAGATTGAAGCAATTTATGAACTTCAATTCTATGGTGAAAACCCACCAAAACATCGTTATCCTCAATGTTACTGGTTCCAGTCCGAAGGAATCTAGAAGGACTCCATGAACATATAGGGCTGTTCGAAAATCAAAAAAGCAAATCCACCATTGGGTATGGTTCCCGATGTCCATATACGGCCAACAGGCAACCAAGTTTTGTCATCCACCGTGGGCCTGTCAAGTGATCAAATCTCAGTGTTGGGATGTCGTTAAGCAGTGCCGCCACGTTTTAAGACCACCTCCCCCCAATGAAAGGATTAGACCAAGACACATATGATAAAGGAAGAATGTCTTCCAAGAAACACGTCTTTCCAAAAACATTTCAAGAACCGGCTCAACTGACCTGAACATTGAGTAGACAGCGATAGGAATCCGACTTCACCCCTGAGCCGGAACAAGAAAGCCGTGAAAAGAAGAAGTTACTCTGCTGCAGATGACCTTTCAATGCGTGAACAATTACGTAATAAGGAGGCCTTCCACGTTGATGCATTATTAATGATGATGATAGCTCATCAACGTATAGGATGATGATGAGTCAATTTAATGAATCCCGGAGCATATATAGACGATTCAGAGATAATACTAGTAATGTCAGGTATTCAATTTTTATTATGTTCATGATGATGATACTCTTAAAGTTAGATCCATGTATTCATGTCAGTTATTCAAATTTTTTATGTATACTAATGTCGTTTACTTTTTGTCATTGCCAGTGTTGAAGGATGGTGGGCAAGGGTCCAGACGCGCCTCCGAAGCCTCGGTGGCGAGCGCTCCTGGGAGGTGGTTGTGCTTCCATTATCCTCCACAGCCCCGGCCCCTCCGGAGAGCGCTGCTAGAAACAGTAGCGTCAGCACCGGCGCACCTTCTTCTTCGGAGGACGGAGTAGGGGTCGGGGGAGGACGAAGAAAGGCTGGCTGAGGTGGACGTGAGCAGCGGGGAGAGGTAGGAGGCTACTAATGACTTCACCGACCGCCACCCCTAGATGTCACCCACCACAGGACCGCTCACGTCGACGTGGACCCTCTCGGACTCCGGTCCATGATCCCCGGTCGTCGATTCTTAGGCCCCCACAGACTCGGGTCGGGGATCCTTCGCCCCACCAGACTGGTGGTCGCCTACTCCTTCGCGCCCCAGCTCGGGTCGTGGATCTTTAGCGCCCCACCAGACGGGTCGTGATTCCATTCGCGCCACCAGACTCTGGTGCGCATCTCCTTCGCCCCACTATAGGTCGGTCCCAGAGTCTTCGTCCCAGAAGACTCCAGTCCCGGCGTCTTCTCTCGCACGAGACCTCCAGATGATCTAGTGGCCCACTGATGATATCGAGCACACCTTCTCTGATGATAGCTAACAGCGATGGCGAGATGGTACAAGGGCAAGTGAAGGTCTACATCTGGCGTGTACAAACTCCCGCCCGTGCCGACGACCCCGACCAGAGGTGGTTGTTGTAACAGCCTAATGGGTGGTAAGTAAAGTGAATTTACTCTTTGTTTACCTTTTTGCCTTCATGTTTTCTTCCAAATTAATAATCTAATGCATTGGCTTGACATACTGCACGGGGCTGGGTACACCCCCGTGGTGTCCGCAGGCCAAAACCAGGTCCGTTGGTGCTTTGCCGGGACACACTCTCAACTGGGTGGGTCACGTTGCCGCGTTTAGGTCAGGTTCCACAGCTAGAACACTTAGTGGGCAGATCTGTACTAGGACTGACCGAAGCCGCGGGGGAGGATGGTAGAGACCGTTCGCGGGCCGAGTGCCGAGAACGGTGGCCGACAGTGTGTGTTTTCCGTGCGGTTTCTGGGTAGATGTCCCTTTACAATTAAGATCAACATAGGTAAGCGTTGATTCTATAAATAGACGTTGTATTGTTGACTGCAGGACTTCTACAGTGATTTATGAGCGGAGATGCAGGAGGCAGTCGGCGTTCGGTTGTTTCCGAAGTCGAGTGCAAGCCCCCTACTTTAAGAACCTTACGGCATCGAGGCGGCTTGCAGGCCGTTCGAGACTCACTACGCCTCGAAGGGATTAGGAGGGAGTGCAAGAAGAAGTGTCGGGAAGTTCGGCAAGGACAAGTAAACTATTCCCGCTCTGATTTCTGAATAGAAACTTGACGGAACATTCGTCATAGTCATCTTGATGCTAGACGAAGTACGCACGTCATCACAATAATCCTGTTACATCTGTGCCTTGAAGACTATACATACCCTTTAATCGCTTGCTATTGATCGTCGAGCATGTACCTACCGCTGGTATTTTCTCTGCACAGTCCCACCGAATAGTGCGGATGGATGGACTCGTGAGTGAGGCGTTGTGTGATGATGTATTGGTGCTCTCATCTACCAACATGCTTAGATCTGAACACATCACTAGGGAAGCTGATAATTGACAAATGTGTTGGTGTCCATACACATTCAGGAGCTTTCGACGGTCCGTTTGAGTACGGGGGCACTGGGATGTTGTTGCCTCCATATTACTGAAATTTCATTCAATGATAGCATTTTATTCTTGGATAGCTCCAAATATGTACTTATTCGTTAAAAAATGTGCAAACTACCTGGATAGCTCAATAATGACCTAAACTAGTTTAGCCTCTTTCATATATGACATAATTAGCTCTAAATGACATAATAGCTTTAGTTAGCTAAACAATGCATAACTACCTTATAGCTCAATATGACGTAAAATAATTTAGCTTGTTAATTTAATGACAACTAATCATAAGCTCTAAATGACCATAATAACCTCAGAGTAGCTCTAACAAAAAAAATTAAATGCCTAAATATCGCTTTTAGTTAGCTAAAAAAACAAGGCATAACTACCTTGGATTAGCTCAATAATGACAAATTACTATATTTGGTCAAATATGGGCATATAATCTTGTTACCATCCAAATGACCTAGAACTAGCTTTTGTTCCTCAAAAATGAACATAAGTAACCTTACTAGCTCCAAAAGACTTATTTACATAGCAATTTCATATCTAATGATAGTTGAGCCACTTGACTAATATTGTTAGTTCTCTCTCTACCACCACAACAAGAAGCCACGTGTCCAAGTCTGTTCGACCCTCTATGCCATGGGCCCATAGTTGCCGCGTATCAAGAACGGCCAAGGCAATTCTCGGAGTATACCCTAGATCTACAGAGTACCTTCACCAACATATCCTACCGCAACAAGGCTGTGAGGTTACAGGATGAGGGAAGGCAAGGACAAGTGGAGGAACTTTCAAACCGGCCAGGATCACTTTTGAACAGAGCCTGGTTTTGATATCTGTTGGTGGCTGCTGTCTCCTCCATGGCCATAGCCATTGTGATGGATCTGATACGTTGTCTTAAGACTCTCACACAGATCAAGAAGCACCAGAGTAGCTCTGATCTGACGATATCTGCCTCGTGCACGGCACGCCCTGGAGCTCGCCATGGGTGAGTTACAGACTCGGATACCTTCCTGATCCATTACATTGTGTGTGCGTCGCGATGATATAAATGCTAACGAGGGGAGTGGTGTGTTTCAGGCGTGCTCTGAGAAAGAGAGAGCAAACCGCAGACGCTTGGACGTACCGCGTTGGAGTCGTGAATACAAGGAAGGGGAGTGGACAGAATGGAGGAGAGGGAGAGGGAGATGGTCGGAGGAGAACGGCCAGGCTGTTGGAGAGAGAGGAACACGGAAACGATGCCCACACAACCGGGCCCTATAAACGACATCTTGGTGGTACGTTTCTCCTGAACATATTAGCCAAGTCATGACATAATGTTTGTATCACTTACGAACTAATATACTAACTCGTGAGAACCAAATGTGAGACGCAGTCAGGAAGAAAAAGGGTCCAGAATCCCCTCCGCCAGATGGCCCCAGATTGCCGGCGACCACGTGAGTTTGATTTGAACTTGGTCGTTAGTTTACTAGTTATTCATACTTTATGTTTGCATCATGCTAACGAGACAGTGGAAATGATTTGGGTATGAATGCTTCCCGACAGACATCAAACAGTATCTCTAACCGTGGCTGGCCTTTGGTGGAAACCCGACGGGCCCTTCACCTCATGTCTGGCACTGCGCAGCCCCGACCTGTCCCTTCACCTCCGGATAACGGTAAATTTTTTCTCTCTTATTTATCTATTTAATTCCATTTATGACTAATTTAGCCTATTAGATTCCACAATGACATAATAAAATGTTAAGAAAATCAGAATATGAAGAAAAGGAAAAAGGAATGGAAGAGAACATAAGAAAGAAGAAGAATAAGAAGAATAAAAAAGAAAAGAATAAAGAAGAATATCTTCTTCTCTTTTCTTTTCTTCTTCTTCTTCTCTTCTTCTTCGTTTCCCCTCCTCTTCTTTAGCCTATTTAGTTCCATTTATGACATACTTAGAGCCTATTTAGATGTCCACAACTGACATAATAAGATTAAGAAAATCAGGTAATAGGAAAAAAGAATTAATATGAAGAGTAATAAAGAAGAAGAATAGAAGAATAATAAAGAAAAGAAGAAGAATAACATTCTTCTTCTTTTCTTATTCTTCTTCTTTCTTTTATTATTCTTTTCTTATTATTATTATTCTTCTTCTTCTTCTTTTCCTCCTTGCTTAGCTATTTATAGCCATTTATGACAAATTTGCCTATTTTAGTCCACAAATGACCTAATCAGATGAAGAAATCAAGGAAATAGGAGAAAAGAAGGAATATTAAGAGAAAGAGAAGAAGACGAAGAATAAGAATAAAGAAAAGAAAAGAAATAAAAACATTTCTTCTTTCTTTTCTTATTCTTCTTCTTTTCTTATTCCTTTCTTCTTCTTCTCTTTTTCCTCCTCTTACTTGTTTTTATTCGTAAATGGCATAATACCTTGCTAACCCATAAATGTCCCATATACTGAGCTTTTGTCCTCTAAAATGACACAATACGCTTAGTAATTTCAACATGGTCCTAATTACCAGGTTAGCTCCAAATGACAGTTTACCTATGTTAGCTCCAATATGAACCATTTAACCACGTTAGCTCCAAAAAGACCAAGTTTAACCTAAGTTAGCTAACAATATTATCCATTGTAACCCGCGTTTCTCCCGCGCCCCCGCACGCGAGCAGGGCCGCGCAGCCGCGGCCACCGCAGCCCCCTCCCGCGCAGGCCGCCGCCGCCGCCGCCCCCCCTCCCGCGCAGGACGCCGCCGCCGCACCCTCCTCACAGGCCGCCGCCGCCCCTCCCTCCACCGCCGCCGCCGCCCCCCCTCCTCCACCCCGCCGCCGTCCCCCTCCCCCTTCACCGCCGCCTCCTCCTCCTGTCCTCCCGCGCCCCCTCCCTCCCCTCCTCACACCGCCAGCCCCTTGCCCTTCCTCCGGAGAACAGCGGGGAGGTGCTGCCGAAATTTTGCGTCGGATCCGGAGCAGAGCATGGGAAAACGAACTCAATCTACACATACTCGGGTGGGATTAGGACCTATCTTTACCTATTAGCATGTAGGTTGCATGGACGTAAGAGAACTGACAAACTCCATTAACTAATGGATATGGTTTGCTTAATGATGTATATATTTATTGTCTGTCTAGTAGGAAGTCAATATGAGTGATCGTGCGTGGATGTACACCGGTTACACTAGTCAGAAAGTTTGGACCGGTGAATGGTTAACAAAAACCAAAGAGTTTGTTAGAGCCGCATTTGCTAATGGCCAGAGATTAAGCTGGTGCCCCTGTGTCCGGTGCGACAACTTTAATAAGAGGGACGAGCTTGAAATGAGTAAACACCTGCAGAAGTTTGGTTTTACGCCTGGTTACACGGTCTGGACATTTCATGGTGACTCTGCCCAACGTGCCAGACCTGAGGTGGTTCATCATCGCACCGACGAGCATGGTACCGGGATGGAAGACATGATGCAAGACTTTGACGATGCTCGGGACTCGGACGAGGAGATGGAGGAATCTGCAAAGGCCTTCACTGAAATGTTGGAGTCCTCAAAACGTCCTCTCCACGAGCACACTGAGCTTTGTCAGCTGGATGCCATCTCACAAATCATGGCTTTGAAGGCTCAGTTCAACTTGGGTAGAGAATGCTACGACGCGATGATGACAGTATTCGGACGATTTCTACCCAAAGGCCATGTGCTACCTACAAACCTGTACCAGTCAGACAAAATCCTCCGTGCTCTTAAGATGCCCTATGAGAAGATACATGCCTGTGAGAAAGGATGTGTCTTATTTAGGCACCAGTATGAGGACTTGAACTATTGTCCCATTTGCGAGTCATCCAGGTATGTTGTGGTAGACAATGGTATGGGTGAGAAGACGCAGACCAAAATACCCGTTAATGTTCTTCGGTATTTGCCAATCGTACCAAGACTTCAACGTCTTTTCATGGTCAAAGAGACGGCCAGACATATGACATGGCACAAAACGGGCAAAAGAACCGAACGTGATGCAGATGGGAATGTGATGATGGTGCACACATCGGATGGTGAAGCGTGGAAGCGCTTCGATGCATTACATAAGGAAAAAACGGCAGATCCAAGGCATCCTCGAGTCGCCGTCAGCACGGATGGGTTCAATTCTATGGTGAAAACCCACCAAACGTCGTAGTCTTCAGATGTTATTGGTTCCAGCCGAAGGATACTAGAAGGACTCATGAACATATAGGGCTAGTCGAAATCAAACAAAGCACCCATTTGGATGTTCCCGATGTCTATATTACGGCTCAACAGGCAACCCAAGTTTTCTATCTACCGTGGGCCTGTCAAAGTGATTCAAATCTCAGTGGTTGGGATGTCGTTTATGAAGTGCCGCCACGTGTTAGACCACCTCCCCCCAATGAAGAGGATTATGACCAAGACACATATGACGAAGGAGAATTCTTCCAAGAAACACGTCTTTCCAAAAAACATTTCAAGAACCGCTCAACTGTACCCCTGAACATTGAAGTAGACAGCGATAGTGAATCCGACTTCACCCCTGAGCCGGAACAAGAAGAGCCGGAACAAGAAGAAGTTACTGCTGCAGATGACCTTTCAATGCTTGAACAATTACGTAAAGGAGGCCTTCCACATGTTGATGCATTTATTAATGATGATGATGATGAGCTCATCACTGATAGTGATGATGATGATGCATTTAATGATCCCGGAGCATATATAGACGATTCAGAGTAATATTAGTAATGTCAGGTATTCAATTTTTTATTATGTTCATGATGATGATACTCTTAAATTATATACATAGTATTCATGTCAGTTATTCAAATTTTTTATGTTATACTAATGTCGTTTACTTTTTGTCATTGCAGGTGTTGACAGGATGGTGGGCAAGGGTCCAGAGCGCTCCGAGCCTCGTGCGAGCGCTCCTGGGAGGGGTGCTTCCATTATTCCAGCCCGGCCCCTCCGGAGAGCGCTGCTAGACAGTATGCAGTCAGCACCGGCGGGCCCTTCTTCTTCGGCCGGCAGAGGTCGGGGGAGGACGAAGAAGGCTGCTAGAGGTGGACGTGGCAGCGGGAGAGGTAGGAAGGCTGCTATGCCTTCCTCGCCGCCACCCCTAGCTGATTCACCCGACCACAGGACCGCTCCGTCTGACGTGGACCCATCTCGGACTCCGGTCCATGAGCCTCCGGTCGTCGATTCTTCGGCCCACCAGACTCGGGTCGCGGATCCTTCGCCCCACCAGACTGGGGTCGCCTCTCCTTCGCGCCACCAGACTCGGGTCGTGGATCTTTCGCCCCACCAGACTAGGGTCGCTGATCCTTCGCGCCACCAGACTCTGGGCGCCTCTCCTTCGCCCCACATGAGTCCGGTCCCAGAGTCTTCGTCCCAGAAGACTCCAGTCCCGGAGTCTTCTTCGCACGAGACTCCAGATGCTAGTGGCCCTACTGATGATAGCGAGGACACCTTCTCTGATGATAGCTACAGCGAGGGCGAGATGGTTGACAAGGGCAAGAAGGTCTACCAGCGTGGCGGTACAAAGCTCCCGCCCGTGCCGACGACCCCCGACCAGAGGTGGTTGATACAGCCTAATGGGTTGAAGTAAGTGAATTTACTCTTTTTTAACCTTTTGCCTTCATGTTTCTTCAAATTAATATCTAATGCATTGGGCTTGACATACTGCAGGGGCTGGGTACACCCCCGTGGTGTCCGCAGGCCAAACCAGGTCCTTGGTGTGCTTTGCCGGCAGCACTTCCCTGGGTGGGTCACGTTGCCCGGTGAGGGTCAGGTTCCACAGCTAGCACTTAGCTGGGAGCTGTACGAGGCTGCCCCGGCCCCGCCGGGGGAGATGGTCGCCGGTGTCGAGTGCGAGACGGTGGCCGACATTGTGTTCCGTCGGTTCTGGGTAATTTCTCCTTTACAGAATTAAAGATCAACAGTACGTAGTGATTTTACTAATCAGCGTTGTCTTGTTTGACTGCAGACCTTCTACAGGATTTCAGATGGAGAGCAGGAGGCTGCGGCTTCGGTTGTCGAAGTCGAGTGCAAGCGCCTACTTAAGAACTTACGGCACGAGGCTCGGCTGCAGGCCGTTCGAGACTACTACGCCTCGAAGGGTATTAGGAGGGCGAAGAAGAAGTGTCGCGGCAAGTTTCTGACTAAGGAGAAGTACATGCTGGTAATTACCTATTGTTCAGGCCTTGAACTTAGTTCTCTTGATTTGATTCGTAGGCGTAGCGCTGAAATTTCTCTTGACTAACTTAGGTGCCCCCGAGATGGTGTGCGGATAGGATGGACTGTTGGGAGGCGTTGGTGGATGAGTGGTGCTCTCCCAAATGGCTAGTCGAACACCAAAGGGCCAAGGATAAGCGTGCCCAAATGGTTGGTGTGCCACACCATCAAGGGAGCTCCGACCTGTTTGAGTACGGGGGTCACTGGGTATGTGGTTTGCTTCATGATTCATGCAATTTCATTCTACATGATAGCATTTTTCCTTGGATAGCTCAATAATGCTTACTTAGTTAAAAAATGGCATAACTACCTTGGATAGCTCAATAATGACCTAAGGGAGAAACGCGGGTTACAATGGATCATATTGTTAGCTAACTTAGGTAAACTTGGTCTTTTTGGAGCTAACGTAGGTTAAATGGTTCATATTGGAGCTAACATAGGTAAACTTGGTCATTTGGAGCTAACCTGGCTAATTAGGACCATTTGACAATTACTAAGCTATTGTGTCATTTTAGAGGACAAAAGCTAGTATATGACATTTATGGAGTTAGCAAGGTTTATGCCATTTACGAATAAAAACAAGTAAGAGGAGGAAAAGAGAAGAAGAAGAAAGAATAAGAAAAGAAGAAGAATAAGAAAAGAAGAAGAAATGTTCTTTTTTCTTTCTTTTCTTATTCTTATTCTTCGTCTTCTTCTCTTTCTCTTTATTCCTTCTTTTCTCCTATTCCTTGATTTTCTTCATCTATTAGTCATTTGTGGACTAAATAGGCTAAATTATGTCATAAATGGGCTAAATAGTGCTAAGCAAGGAGGAAAAGAAGAAGAAGAAGAATAAAATAATAAGAAAAGAATAATAATAAGAAAGAAGAAGAATAAGAAAAGAAGAAGAATGTTAGTTTTCTTCTTTTCTTTATCTTATTCTTCTATTCTTCTTCTTTATTACTCTTCATATTAATTCTTTTTTCCTATTACCGTGATTTTCTTACTCTTATTATGTCATTGTGGACATCTAAATAGGCTCTAATATGTCATAAATGGACTAAATAGGCTAAACGAAGAGGAGGGGAAAGAAGAAGAAGAAGAAGAAGAAGAAGAAAAGAAAAGAGAAGAAGATATTCTCTTTATTCTTTTCTTTTTTATTCTCTACTTCTTCTTCTTCTTATTTCTCTTCCATTCCTTTTTCTTTTCTGTCTATTCTGATTTTCTTCATTTTATTATGTCATTTGTGGAACTATAGGCTAAATTAGTCATAAATGGATAAATAGTAAATAAGAGAGAAAAAATACCGTTATCACGGAGGTGAAGGTGACGGTCGGGGCTGCGCCAGTGCCAGACTGAGGTGAAGGGCCGGTCGGGTTCACCAAGGCCAGACGGAGAAGACATCGGTTGATGCTTGTCGGGAAGCATTCTACACCAAAGATCATTTCCAATTCTCGTTAGTAATGATGCAACATAAAGTTGAATACTAGTAACTAACGGACCAATCAAATCAAACTCACCGTGGCGCCGGAGCAATCTGGGGCATCGGCGGAGGGGGATCTGACCGCTTTTCTCGACATGCTCTACACATTTGGTTCTCACGAGTTAGTATATTAGTTAGTAATGGAACAAAACATTATGAGGATGATTGGCTAATATGCAGGAGAAACGTACCACCAAGATTCGTATATAGGGCCCGGTTTGTGGCATCGTTCCGGGTTTCCTCTCCTCCTCCAACAGCCTGGCCCGTTCTCCTCCAGCTCCCTCTCCCTCCCTCCGACTGCCTTCTGCGCCTCCAAAAGCGTCTGCGGTGTTGCTCTCTCTTCTCAAGAGCACCTGAACACACACTCCTCGTTAGCATTGTAATCATCGACGGACGCACACCACAATGTAATGGATGGAAAGGTATCCGAGTCTGATAACAACCGCCATGGCGAGCTCCGAGGGCGTCCGCACGAGGCATATCTCAGGATCAGAGCTACTCTGGTGCTTCTTGATCTCGTGTGAGAGTCTTAGGACAAAGTATCAGTCCATCACAATGGCTAGAGCCTGGGGACCTCCACCACAGTATCATAAACCAGCTCTGTATCAAAAGGATCCTGGCTCGGGTTAAAGTCCCTCCACCTTCCTTGCCTTCCCCTCATCTCTGTACCTCACGAGCTTGTTGCGGGAGGAGGATGTGGTGAAGGTTTCTGGATGATCTAGGTAGACTCCGAGAATGCCTTGGCCTCTTGTACGGGCAACTAGGGCCATGCATAGAGGTCGAACAGACTTGGCAACGGGCTTCTTGTGTGTGCGGTGCGACTGAGAGAGAGGAACAAAATATAGTCAAGGGCTCAAGCTAGCATGAGATTGCAAATTGCTATGTAAATAAGTCGTTTTGGAGCTAAGTAAGGTTATATGTTCATTTTTGAGGAAACAAAAAAAAGCTAAGTTTAGGTCATTTGGATGGTAACCAAGATATTATGCCCATTTTGACCAAACTATGCTATTTGTCATTATGTGAGCTATCCAAGGTAGTATGCCTTTTTTTAGCTAACTAAAGCATATTTAGGCATTTTTATAGAGCTATCTTAGGTTATTATGTCATTTAGAGCTTATATGTCATAAATTAACAAGCTAAGATTTATTTTACGTCATTA